>ML779256.1:115343-178900 GCA_009831015.1 Picea engelmannii
AGTCTTTTGGGTTCCATATTTGGTTGGGTCTCGCTAGATTTGAAGGACCCACCAAATCATATTTTTTTTTTAATTTTCGTTAATGGGTTGTTGTTGGGCATTTTCCCATTGCCACGTGACAACCTATGACTGGGCCACATGGAATCCAACCATTGGGACACATCAACCACTATACAATCACCCTGCCATGTCAGCGTATGGTCTACTAGCTCAACTTTCCACATCACTGTATGAACTGTCACATGGATGTATGGACTACCACGTGGTGCAATTTTATTGGTCAACGAAATGGCCCATAAATGAAATATGAGTGACACATGGCAGCCTCTATTGTCGCCACATCACCATGATGACGTTAGAATGACACATGTCACCTTCTTCACATGCCATATCTTTTGTACGGATGCTGACGTCATCCATACTGATGTTGACGTCAACAGTATAGATGCTGACTCATCCCCCTATTGACTAAGCTAGGTTGACCAAACGTTTTTCTGTTAATATATTTTGATCTGTAACTCTGTTTGATGAGGTGTTTGCACTGTTGGAAATCTTTTGACGTGCTATTTATGATGATGTCATTTTAATTGGGTTTTGAGAACTTTGATTTTTTTCCCTTTCTCTGTTTGTTGAAGCCATTATGAGATTCTTGAGTTGCTTCCATGAGTTCTGAGTTGTTCTTAGTCTTCCCTGGATCCTTTTTGGATCACGCCTTTCCACTGAGATCTTTTTGGACCACCAAAAGATTCATCAATCAACAGATAAGTGAAGTAAGAGTTCCCTCACCTTTTCCTTCTCAATCCACTTTGCCTTGTTTGAATGCCCTTTAAGCCTACTCGAAGATAATCAACATAACCCCTACGTGAAGTCCTTATCCTTTTGTCCAGGATGATATCTTCCTTTAACT
Source organism: Picea engelmannii (assembly GCA_009831015.1). Lineage (NCBI taxonomy): Eukaryota > Viridiplantae > Streptophyta > Pinopsida > Pinales > Pinaceae > Picea > Picea engelmannii. Next base: position 116,251 of record ML779256.1, read on the forward strand.
CATCCAAGTACTCAAGAGTAAAATCATCTACTGAAGGTATTGAAACTTCCTCATCCTGATCCATGATCATGGGAGGCTAAAAAAGATTCAATTTCTCTACATTTACAACTGAGTAAATCTACATATAAGGTGGAATATCCAGACGAAAAGCATTGGTACCACTTTACTCCAAAATAGTGAAGGGTCCATAACAAATGGGCTTTAGTTTCTTTCCTTCATGCTTTAATCTCTCCTTGCTGATGTGAATCCATACCCGGTCTCCAACCTAGAACTGATGATCAACCTTTTGTTTTTCATGCCGAGCTTTATATTGTGCTTGAATTTTCTCCAACTATTCCCCGATTGCCTGGTGCACCTGCTAGATCCTCTAGATGAACTTGCGGGCCCTATCATCTTTTCTTTATTCATTTGAATCAGCATATCTCACATACATCAAGTCCAAAGGAACTTTAGGTAGGTACCCAGAACATGTCTCAAAAGGATAACACTGAGTGGAGAAATGTAAGGCTTGGTTGTAATCATGTTGTACATAGGGTATCTATCCATCCCATAACTTGGGATGCTTGCTGCAGTAGCCTCGAAACAAAAGTAACATTGTTCGGTTTACAACCTTTTCCTGTTCATCAGTCTATGGATGAAAATCAATGCTCCTCTTCAATTATGTGTCCATCATTCTCCACAAGCTTGTCCAAAATTACCCAAGAAATTGAGTATCTCGATCAAAGATAATGGATGTGGGTAACCCAAAGTGAACCCAAACATACTGAAAGAAGAGATTAGTAGTCATCTCAATAGCGATCTACTTTTTACATGGCATTAAGATACACATTTTGCTGAACCTATCCACTACAACATAAAAATAGTCATGACCCCCTTTTGACATTGGTAAACCCCCTACAAAATCCATGGAGATACTTTCCCATGGATAAGATGGAACATGTAGTGGTGAGTATAGCCCCATTTTTCTATTAGTGGGCTTACAAGTGGAACACATCACACACCCCTTTACATATTTAGTTACAATTGATTTCATTTGAGGCTAGTAACAAAATCTCTGTAAATGAGCCATAGTTTTTCCTACCCCAAAATTCCTAGACACAAGAGAAGTGTGAGCTTCTCGTATTACATGGACTCGTTCACTTGTAGGAATACATAGCTTTCCAATATGGCAGAGTAGTTTTCGTTGTAGACAATAGTTCTCTACCTGTGCACCATGGGTTAGCTTCTCATATACTTCTTTAAATTATTCATCAATGGCATCTTGTTCCACATAGATATCATGAGATAAAGAAGTATTCTTCAAAATAATGGAAACGACAATAGGAGGTCTAGAAAGCATATCAACTACCTTGTTACTTGTACCCTTTTTGTACTTGATTACCAAATGAAATTGTTGTAGAAACCCCATCCATCTGTAGTGTCGAGATTGTTGCAGTTTGGATTGTGCTTGAAGATATTGTAAGGGTTGGTGATATATATGTATGATTGTTTCCTTCCCTAACAAGTAGTGTTTCCATTTCTTTACTCTTTGAACTAATGCATACAACTCTTTATCATATAGAGGATAGTTAACAACAACTTGGTTAAAATTTTCAGAGTGGTAACATATAGGCTTACCATATTTCATCAATAATGCACCCATGGCGTATCCATTGGCATCTCTCTCGATCTCAAAGGGTAGTTGAAGATTCAATAGTCCTAATATTGGTGCGATACTGATCTTTTCCTTCAAAGTGTCAAAATATTTTTGTTATTTTCCTTCCCACTAAAAAGTGTTCTTCACACTGGTTAAGGCATGCAAAGGAGCTTCTATAAAGGATAAGTTTGAAATGAACCTCCTCCAATACTGGACTGCACCTAAGAATCTTTGTTTCTCGGTTACACTTTTAGGTTCAGGCCAATTTACAATTACATCAATGTTGGAAGGATCAATTTTTAATTGTCCTGCTCCTACAATATGACCTAAGTATACAAGTGCAGGCTTGCCAAATTCACATTTAGACAATTTTACATACTTCTTTTCCCTTTGCAAAGTATCCAATAATTTCTTTACATGTCTTACATGTTCATCCCAAGTCCCACTAAAAATAAGAATGTCATCTAAATATATAATCACAAAATCATTTAGAAAAGGCCTGAATACATCATTCATCACACACATGAAAGTTGTTGGTGCATTACAAAGCCCAAACGACATAACTAACCACTCAAACAATCCATGTTTGGTTTTAAGGAAGTATTCCATGCATCTTGTTCTGCAACCCTGATCTGATGGTATCTAATGCGCAAATCCAACTTAGCGAAATAAGAAACATTCTTTAAATGATCAAGTAAATAATCTATACGAGGAAGAGGGCATTTATTTCTCACCGTGATTTTATTTAAGGCATGGTAATTGACACACATTCTCCATGTGGCATATTTCTTTGGAACCATCAGGATCGGAGAACCGTAAGGCGATGAGTTGGCCTAGATGACCCCTTGATCCAATAAACCCTGTACTTGCTTCTTGATCTATGTCATCTTCACAACCGACATCATGTACATTCCCACATTAGGAAGGGGAGAATCCTGCTGAAGATGTATCTCATGTTGGATTTTCCTCTTAGGAGGTAATCCATCTGGTTCCTGGAAAATATCATCATACTTAGAAACAATATCAATTAATTATTTCTTATGATAACGATCATATCCTTGGAAAGTGTTGAATGTTCCGACATATTTCTCTCTTATGACCATGAGTACATATCTCTTATTAGTGTTTATGAGTCTCTTCATTTTTCCTGCACTAACAAGGGTTGTGTTTACCCTCATGTTGTGAGCTCTAACAATATATTCCATGCTCCCCTTAGTAAGGTGGTATTTGTTCTCATGATGAAAGAAGATCATTTTTCTATCATAAATATAAAGACTCCCCAACACTATGCCACATATATCAAGTGATACAACATCCAAATCCACTTGATCAATCAACTTTGAATAAATAGAAAATATGACCCTACATTGTTTGGTGACATTAAGTTTTGTTTTATCACATACCCAACCAAGAGGATAAGAATTTGGATGTGGTTTCATTTCAAGACCCATATTTTTGACAAGTGCTTCAGATATCAAGTGTACTTGGGAACCTGGATCAAATAATGCATCTATCTTAGTGTGTTTAGATACAACTGTTATATGAAATAATTCATTCCTCTTTCGTTTATCATCATGAGATTCATTATTGGAATTTGAACTAGCATGAAGGGAATATTTACCTTGTACTCCAACCACTATGATATTTCCTTCGTCTCCTGAATCGGAACCAAGATCTTGTTGCACTGTAGCAACGGTTTTTGTCTTCCCCTTTCCACCAAATTGTTTCGGTCTCTTCTCCGGATGCAATTTCCAACATTGTTTGTCATCGTTATCACTTTTATTGCAATGAGTGCAAGATGTCTTTCCTCCTTCTCTTGTCACAGTGGTATTCTACTTGTCCTTCCTTTTAAAATTCTTAAATGGCTTATGTGGGAGATTTGGAAGGCTTCTTTGTGGGATCTTATTGAACATGATTTCCCATGTTCTTAAGGTGAGTGGCTTGCACACAAACTTCATCAAGACTAGTGGGGTTAAATAAGATCAAAGTATGAGGAATATAACTATGAAGTGCGCCAATATACTTCATTAAAGTTTCATAAGAATCCAAAGGAATGTTTAATGCAAGAGATTTCTTCCTAAATTCTTCTTTGAAACTTTGTACAGTTTGACCTTTACTTTGCCTTAAAGTTTTCCATTCCATCATTGCTTTATGTAAATAACCCAATCGATAAAATTTCTTCCTTATCGCTGATTTAAATTCCGACCATGAGGAAAGAACATTACCACACTTACTTTTGACCTGAAGTTTTCTCTCCCATCATACGACAACCGTGCCTTCCAACCGAAGAGAAGCCAGTTGCACTTTAACTTCCTCTTCATCAATATGTTGAACATGGAAATATACTTCAACCTATCGGATCCAATTATCTAGCTTTCCAGGATTAAGATCTCCATTAAACATAGGTAAATAAAATTTTACATCAAGCTTTAATAATGGTTTCTTAAAAGAGGATTTATGGCTAGAATGATGAGAATGATGAGAATTTTTTGAGGAAGAAGAACAAGAACTTGATGGTGAAGATGGATGCTCAGGACGGTCTCATCAACATGTGCTTCTTTTTTCTTCACTTTCTTATTCATCCTCTTCTCGTAGTCTCCATACATTCCTTCGACCATTTTTGACATGCAATAAAAGACCACATGGAAGTTTTTCTCCTGTTCATCATGCTTGTCTTCTTCTGCCACTTTCTTTCTTCGAGATGCACGACCAACTTCGGGATTGAAAGTATTAAGAGTTCCTTCACCATTCTTATGTTTGGCCCTAGTAAGAATTCACGCTCAACAATTCAAGTCAAAGACGGATGCTCTGATACCAACATGATCTGGGATCTTTTCATCGAGTGACATATAAAGAATTGCATTAAATGTGCATAAATTAAGGTGCACCATTAAAGAAAGAAAAGATCAATAAGGAAGAGACATAAGCATCAAATATGAACAAAAAAAACACGATAATGAAGTTTTTCCCTAGTGGACTACGTCTCTGGGTCCTGCTCTCAAACGGATAAGCCTTTTTATTAACTTAGCCAAAGAATTTGGAAAAATACATAAGTATATCTCATTCTGAAGTCAAGCTGCAAAATGTTTTCTCAGATCAGAAAACAGACAACACCACTAAATTTGTGGCATTGAATTACCCAAAAATGATTGTCTCCACGCCTCGATCCGACTCTGGCACTCCCAAGCCCAAGAGAAACTTTGTCTCGGTTTTTGTGCCCTACAACCTGCAATAAATGATGAGGAATCTATCTCAAAATGCATATCGATATGTACCCTCATGCTCCCTCCTTCGAGCACTGGGTGGATGCAACTTTTAAATATTATTTGTGGGATTTGTAAACAAAGTAATCCATTTTCATTGTGGTTAGTGGAGCTTGTGGTAAGGCATTAATGTAGGGGGAGGTCTTTGGGTCAAGTCCGCGGGACTCCCCTTTTGGGATATTCGTTGCAACTTATATATATATAAACATTACATTCTTGTAACTTTAGCGATGGTTCTAGCAATATGTTGGGTACCAGATTTGGCGGGGTCCCGACAGATTTGGCAGACCTGCCAAATCTTAATTGTTTTTAAATTTTTGTTCACGGGTTTTCATTAGTCATTTTCCCACTGCCACATGGCAGCCCATGAATTTTCCATGTGCCAGCCAACCATTGGGCCACATCAACCACTGTAAAATCACCTTACCATGTCAGCGTACATTCTTCCAACTCAGATGCCAACTCAGCCTGCCATGTCATCCGCCAAGTCACTGTATGAACTTCCACGTGGTTGTATGGACTGTCACGTGGCACAATTTTACTGGTCCATGAAATGACCCAAAAATGTAAAATATGAGTGACACATGGTAGCCTTTGATGCAACGACGTCACCATGTTGATGTCATCATGACACGTGTCACCTTTTGCACAGTGCACATGCCACATATGTTGTACGGATGATGAATTAATCCGTACTGATGTTGACATCAGTGGTACAAATGTTGACTCATCCCCCCTGTTGACTGAGCTAGGTTGACCAAACTTTGACCGTGAATATATTTTGATCTGTAACTCCATTTGACGAGTCGTTTGCAAAATTGGAAATCTTGTGACGCGCTCTTCGTGATGATGTCATTTTCACTGAGTTTTGAAAACTTTAATTTTTTTCCCTTTCTCTGTTTGTTGAAGCCATTATGAGCTTCTTGAGTTGCTTCTGCAACTTTTGATCTGTTCTTAGTCTTCTCTGGATCCTTTTTGGATCACTCCATGCAGACTTCCCTCTTGAATCTATTTCAACTTTTGTTTCAATTATCTTCCTCTCGAATTCAGACATTTTTTACTTTGGTGCAATTGACTCAGCTTATATCATTTCATGGATTATCCAAGCCCCCATCATCGACCCGAATTACTTGAGATCGGTGTTGTTTCTCATTCTTGTTGTTCTCATTTATTCAAAAAGTAGTCCTAGGCTTCTCTTATAATTTTGGAATTGGCTTCAAGGAATTCTTCCCACTCTTCTTGTTTTTCTTGCCAATTTGAATTCGATGGAGAATTAAACAAGAGGTCTCGGTATTCGGCAATGTCTTTGACTCCCTTTTCTAACACAAATTTATGAAGCAGGGATAGGATGGTGCAAATGAAACCATCATGCAAGTTAGTGTAGAATTTTTGTTTTACAGTTTTGACTGATGATCTGTCTTCAATTACTTGTTCTTCGATATAATCATGTGTGATTATTTCAAACCTATCGTTCAAGTTTTTTTTTCTCAATTTATTATTTTGTGCATCAATTCTTCATCTGGAGTGAGTTTTCTCATTAGGTGATTGATTGAGATATTCAAATAGTGCCACTAGAATAGTTTCCAGGAATTGTTCATGTGTTTCTGAGAATAATTGTGTACATGCCTCTGCTAGCATCATTTAGTTCCTCCTTGTATAATTTTTTATGTAATTATTAATTTTTTTCTCCCACCATTCATGTATGTCTTCGAAGCTTAAGATCTATGTGATTTTAATTTTATACATGTTTGAGTTCAAAACTACCAGCAATGGAACCAATGTTGTAGTATGAGAGAAATTACGAGAGATTAACATTAGTTCCTTACATAGAGTAGTATATGTTATCCCATTATATATAAGAACACAAAGAGACTCATGGAAGCACACATATATATAAGAAAAAATAGAGACACGTGGAAGAATACACAAGTAATGGGAGAACCATCAAATGCACTTTTATTATATGTGTAAAACAAGCTTCTTCTCTCTCTATCACATATCCACATGTATATAAATGTTATACACTTACTTGTCAGTTAAATTTCTTAACTAGATGGTCAGTCCACTCTAACTATCTGTCCGACCGACTCCTCTATCCAACTTATGTAGTCAACTTGTTTGGTAAAGTGACGGGTCTAGTCGACAGAGTCTACTAGCCCCGATAACACATATCCATCAATGTGTGCATGTGATTCTTACTTCGATGATTCCATGATAGGTCCAAGTTGATATCGAAGTTATGAACCTAGTTTCAAGTCTTCCTATAGCATGAAATGAGCCAGGTGAAGCACTAAAGGCTAAGGATGCATAACATGAGGAAGTATACATTAAGTACGATATACACAAGGGATCATGAGGAGTAGTGATCATAGAGATAAATGACCACAAAGTCTGATTTTCCATGTAGCTAATTTCCTGCAAAATTTTGTGCAAGTTCCACAAGGATGAATGCCCATTAGGGTAATCTTCATGGTGGAACAATGTGTTGAAGGAGTTCAGATGGCTTGGGAGAGATACTTATTGAAAAAAATTGTTTAGGATTTCCTAGAGAAATAAGACTTGGGAAAGGACTTCCACTATAGTTAGATCCTACTCTTTCTCCCCATGATACAATGGAATCCCCCACTAGGCCACAAAGATGATGCAGCTGACTTGAAATCCTTCTCCACACCCAAGTTCCTAACATTACAACACAATAAGGAAAATAATCTACAATCTTCCACTAACAAATGATTCTATTAATGGTACACTAAACTAATCCAAGAGACATCACCCACACTTGGAAAACCACATAGCATCATGGTCATGTATGAGGACTACATTCAATTTACATGTACATTTCATAATTTTTTAATTAACCCAATTTCAAATCCAAAGGCAAAAACTATGATGATAGCCATCTACATCATTGAGGAGTACATTAATCATGTTTTCATATAATGGAAAAAATAATTCTATCCCACACCCAGTGACGAGCTAGAACAACTAGAGACAATAACCAAAAGGAGACAAGAAAGAAAAAGGGTAGAAAAATCCCAACAGAAAGATAAAGAACAAGTGGAAGAGAAGCCATGAGCTAAGACATCCCAATCAAAGAGAAAAGGACTAGGATGTTAGCGGAAACATGCATATACAGATAATGAAGTTGACAAGGACAAAGGGCCCAAGTGAATATTGACACAAATAAAACCAACAAAGACACCACCTATGATGAAACCATGTGCATTGATCAATACAAGTTCAAACTTGGAGTATATCGAGAAAGAACACATACCAACTATGCCATGGAAAATCGACACTGTGCCCATCACAGAGGGAATCCCCTCATAGTTCTCCATGCACACAATGATGCTCAATCAGAGTAGAGATAAGGGGATTGATACCAGTGCTCCAATGTAGATACCATAGAAATCCCATGCATCGGTCTTGAGTCTCATCAAGGATATAAAGGGCCATTTGATAGTGTATCAGATAATTCATAGAGAGTCATCACAAAAATTTGATGAACTATGATGACATCTGGAGCTTGCTCCAATAGTTGGGTCTCCATCCCAAGAACAAAATATGATATACAACATGAAACATGACACAACATTGTGTAGTAGTGCCCATATGATAATGTTGTATTTAATTATATTATCAGTCACTACTATTAAGCCATTCAACTTTGTAGAACCTTAGCCATTACCATATGTTGATCTAGAGTTGGTGTAGGTGCCTTCATAGGACCTGCAGACTTATATGAATGAAATTATGAATGAATTGTGGGGTAGGTACAATGCACTTTGCTAGTCGTATTCACAATTTGCAGCAGTAGAATGACTGATAAATTTTCACTCATAGACAAACCCAAGACAAGCATCACTAGTAAATAGTTTCCCACAAGGAGAATGAGGTAGAACACTAAGATATCAAAGCACTCCACATAGTGGAAGTCATTGTGCACACACTATTGATTAGTCTAGTAAATGAAGTTTATGTGAAAGTCCCACATATAGTCGAAGACACTCAGGACCTCCATACATCATTTAATATGAGAAAAGTTAAGGAGAGATTCAAGTACCTAGAGAAGTATAACCTAGAGCTTCAACCAAAACTGAAGTGCACTCCCTAATTGGAACAAGAAGGGTCACAAAAGAAAATTGAAATTTCAAAAGAGACACTGCAAAAATGGAAAGTGTGTGTCATAGATTGCTTTGGGGGTGGTCAAATATAGTTTTAATCTAGACATACCTCAAGAATGCCCTCAAAATCAGGGCCATTGATGAAATATCCACCCAACTAACGCACATATTGCGTAGAGACAATAAGAACTATCCTAGTTTCCACTAGTATAATGAAAAGAGGCCATGATGAAAATTGTTGGCCAACTTTTGGGGATTGTAGCTACTCGCGCTAAACAATAACAACTTTCAAGCATCATGCTTGCCACAATGGACAAAGCCTAGTTGAATTACTACAAACTTGTGAAAGTGCAAGCAATGATAGTCCCAATCGTAACATTGGTGAAGGAGATCAACCTTACCTCACCAGCGATCACAATAAGTGATCTCAAGGATTTTCTTAAGAATATGAAGGAGATAACATATATTTTTGATGAGTTTGATGGTCATTTCAAAGCATTCATTCGAGAACTCATTAACATGGTTGTTTCAACCTCCTATATCATGTTGTAGAAAATTTTCATCGGCTCAAGGGCGAGCCAAATAATAGTGTGGGGGGATTGTTCACACTTAAGGTTTTTTAGAAGTTGCACATGCTTAATAATTTAGCACTACACATTCTTAGGAAGATACACCACATGGTGCCAAGTTTCGGTGTCTGATTTAGCTAAGGATTTATTGTGCATGCCAACCCATTTTGTATAGTGCATCGGGACTTAAAAGAGTTCGCATGCAGGATAGATCCATGAATGTATTCCATTATCCCTCAATATGTTCAAGTCATCCGTGGAACAATGTTGAGGCACCTGAGGGGATAAGACTCAAAGTGAGTCTTAAAAACATGCTTGCAATAAGGAAAATTATGCAAAATTTGGTAAGTTTTTCTCTCTCTCTTTCAAAACTCTCAGCCCTCAAACAGTGTCAGCTCAGATATTAAAAAATAGCATCTCCAAGAGGCATGTGTCCATGATTTTTTTAAACAATTTATATTTAGAGGTGAGTGGAGTGGTGAATTAGAGGAAAAATAAGATAAGCACATAAGGCACTGCAGAGAATGAATCTTATAGCTTATGGGAATAGAATAACATTTTGAGCAATTGAGAATTCAACAGTTCTAACACATACATACAAACCAATAGAACATGATTCAAACAGTTACACATATTAAGATATTCAAAGATATGGAAGTACCCTCTACATATCATTTAAACATATGAAAAAATGACAATAAATGGTCATTTGTTAAGAGGAAATCACTTTTATGCTATGACTATACACCACACAATAACACTGAATATGTTGCATAACCTGCTACTTGAGATTTTATTAATGGGTATTTGATACAAGAAGTCATATGAGACAGGTTTCTTTAAAATAACACATACACAAAAAGATAAATAATTACATACTGAAACATAACACAGGGGATGAATCTATTTTTGCATGTTCCTTTTATTATATGTTTGTGCTTGAGGCTTGTGATAAAAAAAAAATTGTTATAAGAGACTCTTAAATTCCACAAAGTATTGACCCTAAGAATGAGCTCTTTATCTTGATTTATAGACAATTTCATCTTTGATAAAACCACTCATTTAATCCAATACAGCTTCTTGAAATTGGATAAAACTTGTTAGTTTCTTGATACCACCTTTTGGTTTTCCAATTGATTTTACCTGGTAAATATTGTTTTTACCACCATAGTTAACCTACTAATGTTGTTGTGAGGTGTATTCTCTTTGTCCAATTGAGATTATATCTAGATTCTTCTAAGAGACTCAATTGGACCTTTGACTATTGCATTGGACATGCTCAGTCGTTGAATAGTTGAGGTCCTTAGTTGTCTAGAAGAACATTTATTTGTTTCCTCTCATCCTCCACTACTCCTCAACATAGAGTTACAATGACCAACTCTTTGAATATATTATCTCAATGTTTCACAGAGTTTTGGTCAAATGATACAACTGCACCTTAGGGTAGATTACTGAATGTCCCTCTGCTCTCAAATTTGGATCAATGATACCAGAGAAGGCCATTATTTCCTTTTTGAATTGCATAAAACACTCTCTAGGTGTGTGTAGACATGATAGCTATTAGTCTTCTCCTGAGAGGAGATACTAAGAAGGTGGGTCATCTTCTATGATACCTGGCATCTGAAGTGATGTCATGATGACATCATCACAGTCCCACGGACATGTGGCAGGTTCATATTAGTTCATTTCAACACTTATGTGGCTCTGGGTCAATCTACCTATACATGTGGTTGATATTCCGACATGAGTTCTCAGTGGGCCCCTTCTATATAGGTGGAAATATCAGTTTGGATCAGAAGAGGGCCCTGTTTTCATGCCATGATGTCTCTGATCCTTCAAAGTGTCCTTGGTGTATTGTTGAGTTAGGTCTAGGTGGTACTGAGTGTGTGAAAATGTGTGTTCTTTGTAATGGGAATATAGGCCATTCGGTGAAAACTCAAATACCACTGTCGCAACCCAACAATGGTGGTTTAGCCTTCTATTCTCCTATCAAGTGACACCATTCAATTTTCAATTTGTGTGTCCTCAAAATGTCATTGCACCCATTATTCTTGTTATCTTTCATGCATATTTATGATGTGACATTTATCTCCCAGCATAGATATTCCTTGCTTGTAGCCATTTGATAATCAAGCCTTCATTGCTACTATCTCTTGGTTCCCATCCTTTGGTCCTATGATATACCCTTTGTCTAAAAGTTATTAAGCCTTTTGGGGGTGCAATATATTTTGATTTACTTTTAATAAGCACCCAAACACTTAAAACGTTTCCCTAGGCCTCTAGGGAATAATGTTTCTGCTATTTTCTTTAGAGTGACTCAAAATATGCTAAATATTTTCATCCAAGAGATTTGAAAGCTTGCCTTCTATCTCCATATTTTCCATTTTCAGTCATATAACCTCGACCAACTTGAATATTGGTGACATGATCAAATCTAGTACTAACATTGGTTCCAGTGGGGACAACATACCCCTGTGGTCTACTGAGAACTGTAGATCAAGTGCCTTCCTATGTTGGGTTATGGAGTCTACATTGAAATAATAGGCCTCCCTTATACCTAAAAAACTAATCTGATAGGTGAAACACAAATTCTCAACAACTTACAATGTTAGAACTCTACCTACTTGCTTGTGTGGTAAATGGTGAATGAATTAAACATACAAATTCATGGAAAGGAATGGAAAAATATTTATTTATATATAGGGTAAGAAGTTTTTCAGTATTCAATATTGCAAGAAGTGCTTGAGTAACCTCCCATTTACGTGAGCCCCAAACAACTCTCCATCTAGCTGAGTCAGTTCAAATGTGTTGTTATCTTGTGCTGCAACAACTTGGAAGGGTCCAAGCCAAATATTGTCAAATTTTCCATGCTTCCCTTAACCTTCCATTATAGAATCCCACTTTAGGACTAGGTCCCCTGTCATGAATTTATTTCTTTGGTTCTCTTGTCAAAAAATTCTTTCATTCTTGCTTGGTGCATCTGGGACTTTATCTGCACCTTCTCTCTTACCTGTTGAACTTCAATTAGATGGTTGATTATTCTCTGCATATCATCTTGTCATAGCTTGATCACAATAAGGATGAGTTGTATATATAAAATAACTTCCAATCCATACACCAACTAAAAAGGAGAAGTCCCTATAGACCTCTTTATGCTCACCCCATCTTCCCAAACTGCATATTTCAGGTAGGAATCCCATGCTTTTTTATTTTATTTTGGGACAACATTTTATTGATAGCATTGATGAGATTCTTAGTGGAGGACTCAAACAAGCCATTTCCCTATGGATAATAATAAGTAGAGTGACCAAGATCAATGTTATAGTTTTCAAAAACCTGAATCAACTTGGCAGACTTGAAAGCTTGGGCGTTATCAATGATTATCTTTCTTAGACATCCAAATATAGCCAAAGTGTTCTCCTCAAGTAATTTTATGAAGATTGTATCTATTTTTCCCATGCGGGGATGGATTCTACCCACTTAGTGAAATAATCTGTGGTTGTTATAATCCACTTATGTTTCCCACTTTAATTTGGATAGATTTCACCTATGAAATCTAATCCCCATTACTGAAAAGGTGGCTATGTTTTGATAGGTTTGAGTAGGAGGGGATACAAATTTTTATTCCATACATACATTTAGAAGTATACACATGTTATAACCATACAATTGGCATCATATAACAATGAGGAATAGTAATAACCGTCCCTGAGGATTTTTTATGTAGTGTCTCTCTAAGCATGGTGACCCCCACATACCCCTTTGTAAAATTAAATGAAAATGCCTTCAATTTATTCTTCAATGAGGCCATTTAACAAAATACCTATTGTTTCCTTCCAAAATGAATTTTATCCCAAAAAGAAATACTTTACATCATTGAGTTTAATGGATTTTGACTTTGTTTTGTCTCATACTAGTAGGCATCCTAAGTTCTCTAGTTAAAAGATTACATCCTTGTACCAACCATATTGAGAAAATTTAGGGATTACCTTCAAATATGGTTATTTTGTTTCATATGTTTCAAGTTCTACTGCCATGATGCTTATTGATAGAGAATTCATGTCCAGAGCCTCGCAATTAGATTCAACTAGGATCTTGGCAAGTCCTTGTAATTTTATCAATTTGGTGGGTTTGATTTCCAAATCATACTCCTGAAGTTTGGAAATCCATTTACCCCTTCTCCCTTCACTATCAGTTTGTGTGAGGGTATCTATTATGGAGTTCATGAGTACATAGGAAAATATTCTAAAGTGCAATATATAATCTTTGAATTCTTTTAGTGCCTTGCCTAGGGAATATACTTGTTTCTCCAAGATGATATATCTCAGTTCAACATCTCTTAATGCTCCATTGAGCCACCGACTTGGTAACTTTCATTTTCCTTACTGCCTCCTATGATATGTTATCCCCATTTTGTGGGATAACTAAGGAGATTATGTCACGAGGCCCTTGAGTTGTAGATATGGAGTGTCGAGAGACTACATGACCAACAATGTCCACTTGCACAGATGGAGACCTTTCTCACCACCACAGAGGTCACGATTTTCAGGATGACATCCACCACACCTGTTGGCTTCCAGACAGAACTGAGACTTTCTCCATGAGGTACAAGTTAGGTATTATGGTAAGTGGCATTGCAATATTTGAGGCATGTGAGTATGTCGTATCTTAGACTGGTCTACATTTCATGACATATGCTTGGAAATTATCCATGTTTCCCTATTTCACCTTAGTGGTTGGCATTGTTCCCTAGTAAGTGGTCTTCCTTATGAATGGGTTTTCTACTAGGAACCCTCTTGAAGAGCCATCATACCATTCTCGACCATACTTACCACTTTTCATCACTTAAACCCTCCATTTCCTTATCTCTTGGGATTTTATGGTATACTGACCCAAGAAGGGGTTGTCCCTCATTCTATGGGAAGAAGGAGTTGAAGTCCTAGAGGGATTTTTGTTGGGTAAAATATAAAATCCTATGTATAAACCTTCCAGATTATTCACCCATGGATTCACCAAGAAAGCAATGAAACAAATATCTGTAAGAAAAGGGGGACCCACAAGAATAAATGATAGAATTATTAGGTGGTTAGTTGGAGGATAGGAAGTCTCATCATGAGTCGGCCTATCATGATCATGGGTATCTAGCGGTATGACATTACCATCATATGGTCACCAATCTAGAGTAATGGATCCCAGTTGCATGGCCGAGAGATTGGGGGTCTCATCATAAGCTATCCTTCTCATTTACACAAAGTATTTGTGAGTGAAACTGTCATCTTCTAGACACCACGCCATGACATTGGAATTCAACTTATCCCTAAAACATGAAAGAAACAAAGAATGGAAAAACGATGGGCTTGGAAAATTTGCATTTCAAATGAAGGTGCCACATGCCCTCTACAAAGGAACCCATGAAGGAGACACTAAAACCCCTTGTATTTCATGAAGCCCATTCCCATTGAGTATTGATCCTTAGCCAATTCATCCACTTTACATGGCTTAGAGATGGATCTCTTGGAAACTTTCCTTGACCTAGGGAAAGATCTACCCAATAGGATACCTTGTCAACCCTCCCATATCCAAGCTTGGAAAGTCGCATAACTTATTTGAGAACTTACCTGTTTGACAGGGTAATATTTGATGCACATGATTAGGTGGCTCATTTATTGGTTTGATTTACTAATCATGATATCTTGACTTGAGATCCTTGGAGGGGATGCTTAGTTGTCTTTATAGGACCTAGTTGGTGGACATTTTTGGAGGAACAAGAATAGCTTGGGATTCCATGGGGCTTGAATCCCATAGGTAAAATGCCAAGGTACTACATTCCATATGAGAGATACATAACTTCGGAGGCCTAGAAGACATTGTGGATGACATGACCTAGCCATCACATGTCAAACGTTTTTCCTAGGAGAGGAAAAACGTCACCTTTGGAGGCATGACGTCATTTAGGAAGGCTAAGGTTTGGTAGTGAGATTGTTATTCATTGACAAAATGATGTTTTTAGGAGAATGAATATTTTACCATAAAAAAATGACTTGGATGATTGACATGTGGCTTTGGGAATCCTAACTACACTCTTCCAACACCAACGACTTGCTCCTAGTGTCAAAATGTCCCCTAAAGGGGTGACGTCACCTTAAGTTAGGGTTTATTTTTGTGTAAAAGTAAATTTTAAGTGAAATGTTTAATATTATTTATGTAAAGGGGAATAATTAGGTTTTTTTATCCCTATTCTTGTGGTTTACCCTATGTTAGTGGCATTTTGTATAAATAGAGATCATAAGATCTCATTTTAAAACATAACTCTCCCATCTTGGAGAGGTACTTGGACTGGAATTTTCGCTACCTTTACCTATTTCTCTCTTTTTCTCTTATGTATGGATATTGTTTTGTTTATTGGTTGATGGAAGTGATGTGCTAGCGTTGGAAGGCTATTATCTAGCTATTGTGGTGGGTTGTCTTAGCTTTTTCCTTGAATTGGTAAGGATTTTTTACATTGTGCTATCATTTTTTATTCAAGTCAAGGTTATTTGCTAGATATAGGTTTGAAATATAAGGGAATACACCCCTACCTTAGTCCCCATCATTTTATGATTACATTTTATTGGTTTAACAAGGGTTTTCTAAGAGAAGTATAAGGGCATACACCCTCTTAGCTTAAACCCTAGCTAGAGATACTTTCCTTGGGGAGTAAGAGGATTTACACCCACAAGGAGGTAGTACCTCTAGATATTTATTTTCTTGACTCCATTTACCAAATCATTAAAGGCACCAGTCATCACTTGTTGCATTGGATATATAAAATTGTTTCTTTGGGAAACGTGAAATTTCATGATTTTGAAGTTGTTCCTAGTGGAATCAAATCTATGTTATAAATGCTTTCTTGAGCCATTAGGGAATTTAATTTATCCAAATATTTCCTGTTTCTTTTACAAATTTAAACTACATCCATTAGGGCTACATAAATCCCTAACCAAACTCTTCAATAAATCCTAATTTAACCGTTGAAAATTGCCTAAAATCTGCCCACATAATCTACTAGGTACAACACATCTTTTGGCAAGTTTTGACCAAGTTTTAGTGGTTAAATATCTTGATGTAATAAAAAAAAATTTACATCCATAAGGATGATGCATATCACTACAGTTAGATTTTTAGGAAATCATTGCTTTTTGTGCTAAAGTCTTGTTCTATCATTGTTGAGCTAAACTAGTTTTTACTAGCTTGTCTCGTGCTTTTTCAATTGGACTTTTAGCACTTATATTGCAACCCTTGTTATATTTACTGAGATGATATAAATCATATATGTTTTCTGCACTTAGGGACAAAAATCTTAATTTTTTTGTCCAAGTAACATATTTCAAGTATCCTTGTCTTTTATTGTGTCTTGGGAAGGTACTTAACTCTCTGTGGGTCACTCAACTCATTTGGAAACCCTTGAACCTCCCCAAGATCCATTTCCAAGATCTTCCTATCATATATAATTGACCTATATGGGAATTGTTGGTGTCTAAATATGTCCTAAAAAGAGCCTTAGTTTAACATTAATTTATCAACCCGAGGATTCATCTTTTATCTCAAGAACACTAGCAAAGTCTATGCAGATATCTTGTACAGGCTAAAATCGCGTAGCTAAAGAAAACCTGAGTTTATCCACAATCAAGTTCCTCAAATGTTCATTTAAAGATTCTAAGATTAAGATCTTACTTAACAGAATTGAAATCTAATTGCTAATATGCTATGAATGAAAAGGAACTAGCTAAACTGCTAAATTCATTTAAAAAACAATGATTGGATCTAGTAAAGACTTGTAGAATTAACTATTAAGTATGAATCGAATTGTTGGAAAGGAAATAGAGAATTAATCTAATGGAAAGAAACTGCAATTGTAATCTAATCGTAAGGAACAACAATTATAACTGAACAAAAAGGAACATCAATTGTAACTTTAACTAAAAGGAATGGCAATTGTAACCTATTCGAAAGGAACAACAACTACGAATATTAAGTAAAAGGAATAGTGCGTATGAAAATGTGAGGAACTGTCAAGAAGAAAACTACAATAATGGAAATTGGAATCAACAATCATTAACACTCAAGAGAAATATCTATCTTTTGTATGCAAACCATATGAAATCATTAACACGCTTATGCATTCGTCCTATCTATTGTGAAAGAGAATTGAATCGTAAAATAGAAATCAAACTGATACAATTACAGCTAAAACAATAGCTCCTTTAGACTGGGCCCTTGGTCCTTAGAAGCACTGCTACTAGAAACTCAATATATATAAATGATGAAAATGATCAAATCTTTTATTAACTTCATAGCCGGTACATCATTCACAAAAACGTCTTGTGCAGAGTAACTCTGAGTCTGAGTAATTGAACGCACTTCTTAGATTGTCTTTCAGGATCTATTACCCTCTATATATACAATAATCTGAGTAAATCAAGCCATCCTGAGGAAAGGAAGATCCTCAGGATTGCATTACTATTATAAAGTTACAATATAGAAAACTGAATCATCTTTAAAACTGCTTTTGCGCCAAAAGTCCTTAACCTCCAATGGCTCACACATCTTCAAGATTTCCTTTGCTATTTTGATTTTGACAATATTTAACCAATCCTGTAAAAAAATCAAAAAATTCCAACCGTATCTTAGAATCTATTCATCATGACTTCAATAATATCACTAGAAGACATATTAATCATTTTCTATTCTATTTATCCCTAATTAACAGAAAACGTCAATCAAGATTGTATCATGAGCTGTGGGAATAAGGAGGATATTTGTACCCTTTTCATAACCCAACATACCTACCAGCTTACCTTCTTGCATGTCCTCATGCAAGATGAGATCTTACATGTAAAGCAATGATGTTGTAAGGAGGGAATTTTGGTTCACCAGGTCTCTTGAACCCATTACTTCTCTTGAGATCTTCAAAAGGAACATCCTCCCTTTTATTGTTAATTTGATAATCCTTCTTGTAAATTTCTGGAGGAAACCAGAGGATAGGGGGATTATACCTACACCCAATAGAAGCAGGTCCTTCCTCTAGGAGAAGTCTAGAATACCTTTCCACTCTGTAGGTAGCTGCAAATAAATTCTTGAACTTGAAGGGCTCCCTAATTTTGAATTCATTGGAGGATGCATCCCATCTCACCTTAGAAGTGGCAATATCTTCTTCTTTGAGTTCTCTAAAGTATATGATGCCTGAACGGATAACCTGTCGATGGATGGGGGATAGAGAATCTCTGACACCCCCCCCCTCCTTTTCATAAATGTTCTATGTCGCATAATGGATGGAAAGGACTTTAGGGGCTCTCCTCTGATCCAAAGATCTAACCCTATTTCCCTCTTTATAAAATTCTCGTGAGCCTTGCCCATCTGACTTGGTTCTCAGTAAAGGAAAAGAATGACTGGAACTGAATGTCTCCAATAAAGGGACCAAAGTTATTTTTCCTATCATTTTCCAAAATGAAATTATGGAAGTATAATTCACATAGACAATACTGTACCTTTTCTTCCTGCTCTCTAAAACATGAAATGAACTGAGGGACAATGGAAAATGTAATCGGCTTACCTGCTCTGATGGATTTTACCCTTAACAACATGTAATGTTCCATCAAGAATAGGGTATAATTGGTGGCAGGGGCTCTACAGTTGATTTCATCAGAGTAAACATCACAAATCTCCTTGATTTGCTCCAAATCTTTTTCAAATCGGCTTTGCATTTTCTTAATATTTTCTTGGGCTTTGGTGAGCTCAACATATATTTCACTTTCTTTTGCTAACATATCCTTCAGTTGTTTAACAACCTTTTGATGTTCATTCCTAGTGATCATTTCTTCTCTGGATTGAGTTAAGGCTTGTTGGGCTTGTACCGTCTTTGCCTTTAGCCTACCAATAACAACATCCTATTCTCGAGACTGAGCTGCTTGATATTCTTCTATAGTGCCGATAACATATCTAGATTGAGTTAATGCTTGTTGGGAATGTATAAGCTCCATTTCCATTCTATCAATGATATCATTTTGTTCCTGAGATTGAAATGCTAGATGTTCTTCCATAGTCATCAATTCATTCCTACTTTGAATCAAGCTTTGTTGGGATTGTATCAATTCTTCCTCCAATCTCCTAATGGTGGGATATTTCTCGAGGGATTGAGGTATTTCCTATGATACTAGGGTATCTATATTTACCTCAACATCAATAGTTTCTGAAGGAATTACCTCCTCATTCAAAGCTACTGCATCCTCTACTGTTATCTCTTCAGGGTCTATCCGTGTTCCCATAGAGTTTGTAGTGACTGCTCTTTTAGGAAAAGGGTTTCTTCCCTGCACTTTGGACCTTTTTTTTTTCTTTCTTTGGTGGAACTTATCTTCTTGTTCTAGCTGCTGCCTCAATTCTTTAATAATTTCTCTGATTTTACCAACCTTCAGTTTTAATGCTTCCACTTTTTTAACCTTTCTCTTTAACAACTTATTCTCCTTTTTCATCTTTCTAATTCTCTTATGGATTTTACCTGCTTTCTGTTTGTGAGGAGTCTCAAGGTCTTCCTCATTCTAATTAGTAGGTAGTTTTTCTTCTGTTCCTTCCAAGTGCTCTGTCTGTTCAAGAGCGATTTTTTCCTCAGGATGTGGTTCTTCATGTGTTGTGTCCTTAGGAAATGACATTTTGATATCAAGGAAATTTTCAACAGGATTTGAAGAAGAGGATCGTTCTTGGTATTCTTTTGATTTATCTCTGTCAATTGAGGCTCCTAAGCTCCCTAAAACCTGAGCTATTTATTCCTCATAGCTTTTCAAAAATTGTTCTGTCATATGCTCTGATGCTGGCTGGGTGTCTTCTTGATTGTTTCCTTGTGAATTTTGTTCTATATGCAAAATACCCTGGGCATTTTTCTATAAGGGATACTCTGTTATGTTCTGAATTTCCTCAAGATGTTTTGTTGTGTCCTGGATTTCTTAAGGGTTTCATGTGCATCTTCTTCTCCTCATTCTCTCAATGGGAGATTTAGGAGAAACCATTGCTCTTTTTCTCTTTCTGGTTAGTGTCCATGCTTATGGGATCTAAGCCTCTGTCTGTGAGGTATGAGCCTCTATATGTGAGGTCTGAACCTTTGTAATTTGGACAGGGTCTGCCTCGACTTCGGGTCGAGGAGGTAGAACTTATGTTTGGGTAGTGGTCTCCCCTTCCTATATCTCTTGAATTTCCTATGATGGATTTTCATGGTATAATTCAGGTTGTTCCAGTTGCAGAGGTCTATTGGTCCCAGTAAGATCACCCCATGTTAATTGTGTTTGACTCAGGGCCTTACTTACTATTAGTTTAACTAATCCATGGTGGCTAATAATAGTAACAGGATCCTTGGACTTTTTTATTCTGAAGGCAACCTCATGTAACATGGCATTTAGAAAAAAAGGTATATTGATTACTAACCTTTGTTTGAGTGTTGCTAGCAGTTTGAGGTGGTGTGGTCGGATTACATCATATCGCCCATCACAGGTGATGTACGTCTGAATTACTCATGTCAGTTCTTTCCATGGTTCACTGAGGGTGTTGGGGTTAAGTCCCTTTCCTTTTTTATCCAATTCCCCGCCAAGGTCTACAAAGGATTCTACATCTTCTTTGAGCACTGTATATCTTCCCTTCCACTGAATTCCTGAGTTAGGTAGACCTGTAACCTATGCTACGATTTCCATAGTAACTGGAATTCGTATATCTCGAACCATGGATATTTATCCCTGCAAATTCTGAAGGAATTCAAGTGTGATGTTTGTATCATAGCCTTGCAACCGGTTGAAATACTTTGTCCACCCCAGGCACTGTAGAATTTCTCTGGCATGCTCTATTACCTGTAGTAGAGTTGGTTCCCTACGCACAGTTTGGCCACCCATTGTTCTGTGAGAAAATGAGAACAATTATCGTTTCTGGTTGCAGACTTGGTTAGACCAACTTTGAGGAAAATATTACCAAAAATAGAAAATATCAGAGACAACGAGTGTATAAAAATGTGGATTTTCCATTTATTACAATTGTTATCTCCTCAAATAAATTGGTGGAAATTTTTCTTTTGAGGTGATAGGTTGTGGTCCAAAATTTATTCCTAAATTTTGTAGGTAGGTTAGAGAGTCTATTTTCTGTAAATAAGCTCAGAAAGAATTTTTGGTTTGGTTTGGTCAAGAAAAAGTTAGAATCTCATGTTTCGGTGGTTTAGGTGAGCCTGAAACACGCTCATTAACCACCTAAATCCTTTGTTCGTGGTAGTTAAGAGGGAAAAGAAAAAGTGCGGTTAACTACCGAAAACCTTTCAATGAGAAAAATACAAAGCCCGTGCTTTCGCACGAGCCAGTTGTCAATTGGCGCAATGATGGAAACGTAACCACCAAAATCTCATGAAGGTGGTAAGGTATGCCGGTTCTGGTTATATCTATCCAAAAAATTGAGATCCTGTTGTCCTTTCAACCACATCTGGATTTTCAAAATTAAGACACGACGATGATACAGAAATTCATGCACGTTGTCCCATAGCCTCTCACCATTTCCATTCACAAGTACACAATCCATTATGACCCCGTTAAATCTCTCATTTAATCTTAATTCATTATCAATTTGAATTTGGGAGTTATTGAGATAATCTTGAGTCCGTGATTTCATCAAACAAATGCATTTCCAAAGATCATAATCCCATTTCTCGTGGTGATCATCGAGCGCAGTTAGAGTCCATCAAATCGCTCTCAAGCCAATTGTCATACCAATCAAGCTAGGTCAATTCATCAGGCAAGTTCAAAACCTATCTTGTTTCAGTTTAAATGAATATCCCAACGAAACTCAAAATTGTCGGCATGCTCTTAGTCATTTTGTTGCCTAAACTAGGTTAGTGTTTGAGCTTTGTGATCTGAACTCTGTGTCACCCTTTCCCATTTGCTCTTCCATGAGTCATACTCTCTGTCATCCTAAATCATGGAGTCTTTGTCTCCCTGGCACTTTGTTTTCCTTAATCACAGGTACATTCAACATTTACTAATGCCGAAAGCAGGGTCAGTTCTGAGGGTTGAAGTGGATGGAGTTTGGTACCTTGAGGCACACCCTGAGGTGGCCGAGTTATTCAAGAATACTGGAGTGTATACCTATTGTGAAAAACTAGCATATTTTCATCAACAGGTGTCTGAGACTTTTGCTAGCTCGTATGATGGAAGAACAACAACAATGGGAAAGGAAAAATTTGTGGTTGATGAGGCAGCCATAGCTAAGTTCACAGGTCTTCCCAGAACAGGTGATTGTTGGTTCAAATCAACGGTACCTTCAAACATTGAGTTTAGGTCCTACCTACAGCCTCTGCATAAAGATCTTACATGGAAAAAAGAAATACCAATGTCTTATCTGGAACCTAAATGGAAATCTCTCATGAAGGCTATCTTTGTCTATATCACCTGTGAAGGTAGATACAACAGAGTCATGTTCTACCACTTCAAGCTTTTAAATCATTTCACAGGGAGATATCTCATCAATTTACCATTTTACCTGCACAAAGCCCTCACGAAAATGTCTAAACAAGTCAAGGCCAAGCCCACTAAGGTGGCAATCAGATTGTCTCATCAAGGACTCATTACTCTTATTGTCAAAGAGTCATTGAAGAAAAGGCAGGTAGATTTGAACTATTTCCTCTTTTGGAATGAATTCCAGACTGATTGGAAACAACAGGAGAAGGGTAAAAAGGCTACCACTAAGAAGACTATTACTCCTAAAATCAGTCATAGAAAACGAAAGGGTATCTCACCACCAAGAGATCCGATAGAATCATCCTTTGTTAAAAAGAAAAGAATCAAAAGAAAGTTACAGTTTGAGGCTGAGAAGTCCAAGGACCCTGCTACAGGAAGTAACCCTTTAAACCTACCCTATAGTGATTCAAAGCCAGAACAAGAGTTAGTAGAGACACAGGGTAATGTATAGGCTGGACAAGTTGTAGATGATTGTTCCAACTTACCTTCACCAACTCCTCCATAGGCACACAGTCCACCAGTGGCAAAAGCCTCTTCAAGTAAGCCTAAAGCAGCTAGGGCATGGAAAATCAATAAACTCCTGCAATAATTCTATGAAATGGAAGTCTTGGAAAGAGTTATTAAAAAGGCTAATATAGACTTGATTGAAAGAAATGAAAAGCTTTTCAAAATAAACCAAACCCTCAAAGAGAAGCATGACAAGATCAAAGACATGAACAGGGTATTGATAAGGGAGAACATGAAGCTGTATAGACAACGTAGAATTCTGAGGTTGAAATTAAAAGAGTCTCAATCACCAACATAGGAGAAAACCAGTTTGGAGACTCTAGATAACTTAGCTACAACCATGGTAGATACACCAGAGCCTTCCACATAGCCAGTTGAAGTTCACAGATCTTCACAAACAAGGGCTGCATTGTCCAAAAAACCTTGAACATTCAACAAGGAAGCAAGGTAATCATTTTTGCAAATTTTGAAGTTTTCTCAAAGATGATGTTTCAGTGGTTTAGGTGAACAGGATGACTGTTCATTAACCACCAAAAATAGATCTTTCGGTAGTTAATCCACTTAATATCCTTCTAGGTTAACCACCGAAATCCTGTCACTGCCAGAATGATTGAATTTTTGCACAGATCGAAGTTTTTTGAGTTGGAATGGTTTGAAACCTCTTCGAATGGAAATTTGATGAATTGTCAAGTCAGATCCAATAGCTATTTTTGATGGATAATGGAAGGAAGAGGTGTTTCAAATGCTTTTGGTACCTTTGACAAAGGCAGGAAATCAATATGCTTACTCACATCAACAGATTCGAATTTGTATCTCTTGGAAGAGTCATCACTCAGCCTTGGAAGGCTATCATGCACTGCACCATTACTCTACAAGAGATGAAGACCATGAAATCTAGGATTGAACTCATTTTTGGGGATCATTCCATATGTTTTACAAACTAAATTTTGAATTTATATCTTTAGCATATTTGATCCATGCTTTCAGGATCTCAAAACTGCATTGTAAAGCTATAAAGCTAAAGGTAGAATAGGAACTAAAGGTTCGACTTTGGAGACTTTTCAAAATTAAGACACGACGATGATACAGAAATTCATGCATGTTGTCACGTAGCCTCTCACCATTTCCAGTCACGAGTACACAATCCATTATGACCCCGTTAAATCTCTCATTTAATCTTCATTCATTATCAATTTGAATTCGGGAGTTATTGAGATAATATCGAGTCCGTGATTTCATCAAACAAACGCATTTCCAAAGATCATAATCCCATTTCTCGTGGTGATCGTCGAGCGCAGTTAGAGTCCAGAAAATCGCTCTCAAGCCAATTTTCATAACAATCAAGCCAGGTCGATTCATTAGGCAAGTTCAAAACCCATCTTGTTTCAGTTTAAATGAATATCCCACCGAAACTCAAAATTTTCGGCATGCTCTCAGTCATTTTGTTGCCTAAACTAGGTTAGTGTTTGATCTTTGTGATCCGAACTCTGTGTCACCCTTTCCCATTTGCTCTTCCATGAGTCATACTCTCTGTCATCCTAAATCATAGTCTTTGTCTCCCTGTCAATCATTTTTCCTTAATCATAGGTACAGTCAACATTTACTAATGCCGAAAGAAGGGCCAGTTCTGAGGGCTGAAGTGGATGGAGTCTGGTACCTTGAGGCGCACCCTGAGGTGGTCGAGTTATTCAAGAAGACTCGAGTGTATAACTATTGTGAAAAACTAGCAGATTTTCATCAACAGGTGTCCGAGACTTTTGCTAGCTCGTATGATGGAAGAACAACAACAGTGGGAAAGGAACAGTTTGTGGTTGATGAGGTCGCCATAGATGAGTTCACAGGTATTCCCAGAACAGGTGATTGTTGGTTCAAATCAACGGTACCTTCAAACATTGATTTTAGTTCCTACCTACATCGTCTACATAAAGATCTTACATGGAAAAAAGAAATACCAATGTCTTATCTGGAACCTAAATGGCAATCTCTCTTGAAGGCTATCTTTGTCTATATCACCTGTGAAGGTAGATACAACAGAGTCATGTTCTACCACTTCAAACTTTTAAATCATTTCACAGGGAGATCTCCCATCAATTTACCATTTTACCTGCACAAAGCCCTCATGAAAATGTCTAAACAAGTCAAGGCAAAGCCCACTAAGGTGGAAAGTAGATTGTCTCATCAAGGACTCATTAGTATTATTGTCAAAGAGTCATTGAAGAAAAGGAAGGTATATTGGAACTATTTCCTCTTTTGGAATGAATTCCAGACTGATTGGAAACAACAGGAGAAGGGTAAAAAGGCTACAACTAAGAAGACTATTACTCCTAAAAGAAGTCATAGAAAACGAAAGAGTATCTCACCACCAAGAGATCCGATAGAATCATCCTCTGTTAAAAAGAAAAGAATCAAAAGAAAGTTACAGTTTGAGGGTGAGCAGTCCAAGGACCCTGCTACAAGAAGTAAACCTTTAAAACTACCCTATAGTGATTCAGAGCCAGAACAAGAGTTAGTAGAGACATAAGGTAATGTACAGGCTGGACAAGTTGTAGACGATTGTTCCAACTTACCTTCACCAACTCCTCCATAGGCACACAGTCCACCAGTGGAAAAATCCTCTTCAAGTAAGCCTAAAGCATCTAGGGCATGGAAAATCA
The DNA here is from genome assembly GCA_009831015.1 of Picea engelmannii. Classification (NCBI taxonomy): domain Eukaryota; kingdom Viridiplantae; phylum Streptophyta; class Pinopsida; order Pinales; family Pinaceae; genus Picea; species Picea engelmannii. The sequence goes on from ML779256.1 coordinate 142,518, forward strand.
ATAAACTCCTGCAACAAGTCTATGAAATGGAAGTCTTGGAAAGAGTTATTAAAAAGGATAATACAGACTTGACTGAAAGAAATGCAAATATTTTCAAAATAAACCAAAACCTCAAAGAGAAGCATGACAAGCTCAAAGACAGGAATAGGGTATTGATAAGGGAGAACATGAAGCTGTATAGACAGCTTAGAATTCTGAGGTTGAAATTAAAAGAGTCTCAATCACCAGCACAAGAGAAAACCAGTTTGGAGACTCTAGCTAACTTAGCTACAACCATGGTATATACACCAGAGCCTTCCACACAACTAGTTGAAGTTCGCAGATCTTCACGAACAAGGGCTGCATCGTCCAAAAAACCTTGAACATTCAACAAGGAAGCAAGGTAATCATTTTTGCAAATTTTGAAGTTTTCTCAAAGCTGAAGTTTCGGTGGTTTAGGTGAACAGGATGACTGTTCATTAACCACGAAAAATAGAGCATTCAGTAGTTAATCCACTCAAGAGCCTTCTAGGTTAACCACCGAAAGCCTGTCACTGCCAGAATGATTGAATTTTTTCATAGATCGAAGTTTTTTGAGTTGGAATGGTTTGAAACCTCTTCGAATGGACATTTGATGAATTGTCAAGTCATATCCAATAACTATTTTTGATGGATAATGGAAATAAGAGGTGTTTCAAACATTTTTGGTACCTTTGACAAAGGCAGAAAATCAAGATGCTTACTCACATCAATAGATTCGAATTTGTATCTCTTGGAAGAGTCATCACTCTGCCTTGGAAGGCTATCCTGCACTGCACCATTACTCTACAAGAGATGAAGACCATGAAATTTGGGATTGAAATCATTTTTGGGGATCATTCCATATCTTTTGCAAACTAAATTTTGACTTTCTATCTTTAGCATATTTGATCCATGCTTTCAGGATCTCAAAACTGCATTGTAAAGCTATAAAGCTAAAGGTAGGATAGGAACTAAAGGTTCGACTTTGGAGACTTTTTTCATATTATGTACTCAAACTTTTCATTTTCATATTAAGTAATACAAGCTTCTTTTGCCATAACTTGTTCAGATTTCATCTTCTTATCTATTCTGTACTTGCACCTGGATATTATATTCATGTTGTTATGCTTGTTTATGCCCGATAATTGTCATCTTATCATTGCATTCACAAGTTAAACTTTGCAAGTATTCTGGTGATTATTGTAATTGGCCATTCATATATGCTTTATATGTGATTCTGCTGATATAATAGTTATTTCTCCATACATCCCTTTATTTATAACTCTCTGAACATTTGTGGTTGAAAGCCTTGTCCATCTAAATGTGTTCATGCATGTTTTGAGTGAGAAATGATTCATTCCTCTGACTTGATCCAAACCCACATTTATTATTGAGAAAACATTTACCAAAAGATTAAGTTACCAGGTATCTCTGACTTACAGCCTAGGAGAGTTTCCTGGAGTGATAACAAATTGGCGTCATTGTCGGGGAGAAGAAATTGAAGCTCAACTTCCTTGGGAGATGACATAGATCCATCTTTGATGATAGACAAAGCCTGGACATCATTTGGGTTGTTACTATCTATCTGGCGACTCCATTGAAATGAAGTGGCTCCAAAAATAGCTCACACCAGGGCGAACCAAGAAGGCCCACTGACAACACCAGTTCCTGATCCTGAGAAGATCATCAGTAAGGGAAAATATTTACAAAGACAGGCTTCTAGATTTGCAAAGACATCAAATTCAGGGATTCAAACCGACACTTCTTCTTTCATATCCAAAAGGCCTCTAGTTGAATCCCCTGTTGCCGAAACTCATAGTTCTCAGGAAATTGAAAGTTTATCTGAAATATTGAAGGTAAAGGAACCTTCACTTTCCTCTAATGTTACTGACTTTGTTCTTGAGCATGATATTTCATCCAATCTTAAAGATATAATTACAGGGCCCTCTCAGAAAAAAGAAACCTCTTCTTCATCTTCTTTGAATTCCTCACCCACCAAACCTACAGAAGTTGTTTTCTACACTCATACTAATCTGCCTGTTCTTGAAGATATTTTACATGATTTGTCCTCTAAGGGAGAAGAAAGTTTAGCCTTGTTGCTTGGTCAGTTTTATAAGGCCTCTTATTTTTCACCCATTTCTGAAAATTCTTCTCAAAGTGAAGTGAGACAACCATTTTATTTTAACTTAGTCATCCCATCTCCACCTTCATCTCCTGCAAATTCTTCTTCTGTATCAACCCCCAAGACTACCATGGTTGCGCCTTTAACCAAGATGGAACAGATTTTGGCAAATAGGTATGCTCCACTTGTCTTGCCCGATCCTTTATCTGCTATGCCAACTGGAGATTATCATAAATATATGCCAAAGTTTACCAGAGTGGGGGATTATACTGCTGAAGAACATATTGAATCTTTTTATGCTTATGCTGAAAATATTAACATTTCAGAAGAAGATGTGTGGACCAGAGTTTTTGTTCAGAGTTTAGATGGCCAAGCTCGGAAATGGTTTAAAGGGCTACTAGAAAATTCAGTCACGGGTATTGAACAATTAGATGAGGTATTCTTAGAACACTGGGGAGAAATAAGAGATCTTCTATATTACATTTCTGAGTTTGGAAACTTAAGGAGAGAAGATGGAGAGTCGGTCTCAGACTTCATCAAAAGGTTTAATAGAATGTTTGGCAAGATCCCTGCAGAGATCAAGCCAAGTGATGCATTGACAAAGATCACATTCTCTGCTACCTTCGATCCAGATTTTTGTCTAATCCTCAGAGAAAGAAGATCAGCCACACTTGCTTTAATTCAAGATGCTACCCTCGAGGTTGAATCAAACATTATGGCATCTCAGAAGCTCAAAGGAAAGGTTGAGAGAAAAAAGTATGTTGTTGAGCCCTCTTCTTCTTCTAACAGTAAAATGGAAAAGATGGAAAATATGTTGGACAACTTAACATCTGAAATGTCAAAATTGAAGATCCAGAATCAACAACCAGCAAGGACAAAAGAGCCAAATGCTTTTTCCCTGAGAAATCTGAATTCTTTCCCTTATAGAAGGAACAATCAACAAGTCCAGATCCTTCAAAGAGACAGGAATGTAACTGATCATTAGAGAATCAAACCCCCTTTTGAAAATGTAATGTTAGAAGAAGAACAACAACCATCTCATGATGAAGTTGAAGAAGCAGATCAAATAAATTGTTTTGGTGACGAAAATGATTCCTCCTTTTTGACACAAGTAGATTATGAAGAAGCCCTGATGGACCGGCAAATTCATGAGGCAAGTATCAAAGAATCTGTCTACCTGACGGATGATCAGAAAGGTTATAATTTAAGATCTAAAAATGTTGTCCCCAAACCATTGCTTGTTGCTCCTGTGAAGAATAAAGAAGTTGCTGCCAGGCAGTCTGTTGCTCCTGTAAAATAGACCTCCTCTCCTGCAAAACAACAGCAGAAGAAAACACACCCCATAGCCAAGGAGAAAGTCATTCTCAAAGCTCCTTCCAACGAGGTAAAAGCTTCTAATAAATCAACTTTCTCTTTTAATTTCGAATCAGAAATTCAGAAAGTAAAGATACCTATGCCATTAACTGAACTCATGAAGAACGATATCTTTAAGTCAGCCATCCTGAAATCCCTTGAGCCAAAGATCTCTTCATCTGCTAATTTTGTTAACCTACAATATGACAAGCCAACAGTAACTATAGGGCCTATGATAGAAGATCGAGATGATTCTTGTCCACCATTCTATATATCCCTAAATGTCCATGATAATATCCTCCACAACTGCTTGCTTGATTCTGGAGCGTCACATAATCTTATGCCCAAAGAAGTGATAGATGAGCTTGGGCTTGAGGTCACCAAACCATATCATGATCTCTTCTCTTTTGACTCTAGGAAAGTCAGATGCCTTAGCCTCATAAAAGACCTTGTTATAAACCTTACCCAATTGCCAATGAGAAGCATGGTAATGGATGTGGTGGTTGCTGATATCCCACCCAAGTTCGGGCTCATCTTGTCTTGTCCATGGAGAAAAAGGTTAGGAGGTACTTTGCAGATGGATCTTTCGTATGCTACGATTCCGGTGTTTGGAGGAGAGCTAAAAAGACTTTACAGAGAGAATCAACTTGCCTACATCATCAGTGATGCAAAAAATTCTATAAATCATCCTATTTATGTCGTGGATACAGATTTTGGCTCATGCATTCTTCAAATAGATGATTCTCAATCAACTCCTATGCAGCTTGTGAAGACCACTGAATAGAAAACCGATGATAAGAACGTTTCAGTTTGGACCATGTATTTTGATGGGGCCAGTACCAAAGATTCAGCAGGTGCAGGGGTAGTTTTGATTTCTCCTTCAAAGGAGACTATACATTTGTCTTTCAAGCTCAATTTCAGAACTACTAACAACAAAACAGAGTATGAGGCCTTGCTGTTAGGATTAAATTCAGCTAAGGAGATGGGGATAAAATGTTTAAAGGTGTTCGGAGATGCGGATCTCATCATACAACAAGTAAACAATACCTTCCAAGCAAAGCATGCCAGATTGAAAGCCTACAGGGATGAGGTATGAAAAGTTAGAGATTCTTTTTCCATTTTTGAGATTTCTATATACCCAGGGATATGAATCATCTTGTCGATTCCCTTGTTGTTTCATCTAGCATGTTTATTCCTCCCATGCCCCCCAGGCTCAGTTATGAAATCCAAGTCAAATATAGACCATCTTTGCCCGACAATATTAAATACTGGAAAGTTTTTGAGGATGATGATGAACTTAATAGATTTCTTCAAGTGGTAGATGAATTTTCTGATATGCACGTTGACCAGCAGAATATGAATGTAGAGGAATCCTAGAAGCCTAAGATAAAACAAAAATTGGGTCAACATGATATTGTTCAGCTACCTAATAATTATATACCTCGAGATTTGGTACCTCTCGAAAAGATTTTTGATCACAATGATGTCCCCTACAAGCCAGAAAAAAAGGAGAAAGATCCCACTGTTCATGAGCACAACACAGGGGGAGAAATCCAACCTAAATTCATAAATCTGTCCTCTGAATTGACTGCTAATCAGAAGTCTAAATATTGCAGTGTTTTGAAAGAATTTTCTGATGTTTTTTCTTGGAAATATAGTGATCTGGAGACTTATGACCCTGATATTACTCAACACAAGATCCCTCTTGAGAAAGAAACCATCCCTTTCAAACAAAAGCTCAGACCTATCAGTCCTCTTCTTTTTCCTGTGATTGAAAGAGAAATCAAAAATCTTCTCGATGCTAGGATCATAATCCCTTTGAGATACTCCAAATGGATTGCAAATCTAGTAATAGTGAGAAAGAAAAATGGTGAGGTCAGGTTATGTGTGGACTTTAGAAACCTAAACAGATGCTCTAAGAAAGACAACTATCCCCTAACTAAAATGGAACATTTGCTATAAAGGATTTCAGGGGCTACTGTCATGTCTTCCCTAGATGGTTTTTCCAGCTATAACCAGATTTTTGTTCATCCTGATGACCAAGAGAAGACTGCATTTACTATGCCTTGGGGTACCTTTATGTATGCCAAAATTCCATTCAGATTAATGAATGTCGAGGCCATATTTCAAAGGGCCATGGACATAGATTTTGTGGGTGAGAAGGACAAGTTTGTCCTCATATATCTTGATGACATCACAGTTTATTCCAATAGTCATGAGGAGCATCTAAAGCATTTAAAAAGAGTGTTTTTGAAATGCAGGCAGTTCAGAATCTCATTGAATCCCAAAAAGTCCAATTTTGCTCTCAGGAAAGGTAAGCTCTTAGGCCACATTGTCTCAGCAGAAGGTGTAAAGATTGATCCAGCTTGGGTGGAAGCAATTCAGAGATTGTCCTTGCCAAGGTCAAAAAAGGATATTCAATCGCTACTCGGTAAGATTAATTTTGTTAGAATATTTGTGCCAAATTTTGCCGAGTTAGTAAAACACATAACATGTATGATGAAAAAGGGGTCTGAGATAAAATGGATAGACAATGCAAGGAATTCATTTCAGGATATCAAATAGGCTATCATGGAATCCTTGACTCTGATCAGTCTGGATTACAACAAGAAGTTCTACATTTTTTCCTTTACTTCTTATGACACAGTGGTAGCAGTCCTGCTACAGAAAGATGATGACAATATGGATCACCCAGTTGCTTTCTTCAGCAAAACACTCAGAGATGTTGAACTAAGGTATGATCCTATTGAAAAACAAGCCTATGCTCTCATAAAATCTTTAAAAGCTTTTAGAATTTATATCCTCCACTCAAAAGTCATTGCATATGTTCCTTCAACCTCCGTGAAAGATGTTTTGACTCGGCCTGATATTGATGGAAAGAGAGCTAAATGGATTGCAAAGTTGATTGAGTTCAACATTGAAGTAAAGCCCACCAAATTGGTAAAAGGCCAAGGCCTTGCTAAGCTTTTAACGAAGGAAAATCATGAGCTGCTGGACATAAATTTCATAGGAGAAAATTCAGTGAATTTGCAGACAGAGATGGAAACAAATGGATAGCATAGCAATCAACAAGTGGCAGAGAACTTGTCTTCTTGTGAATGGTACTCAGGTATTATACATTTTTTGCAAAATCTAGAAGTTCCTCCTGAACTCAGTATGACTCAAGCCCGATCCCTTAAGCTCATATCCATCAAATTTTGCATTTGCAATAATCTGTTATATTGAAAAGACCCTCTTGGTTTGCTTCTCAGATGTTTAGACAAAGAAGATTCAGTGCAAGTTACACATCAGTTTCATTCAAGTGTTTGTGGAGGTGATAATTACTGGAAGACCACTGTTCATAAAATTCTAAGGGTTGGATACTATTGGCCTTTCCTTTTCTCAGATGTGTGTGCCTTTGTCAAAGCTTGTGACAAATGTCAAAGATTTACAGGAAAACAACAGCTAAAATCTTTGCCCCTGAGACCTATAGTAGTGAATGGCCCTTTTCAGTAGTGGGGTTTAGATAAATCCTTCGTCTAGTGGTCAACATAAGTATATCTTAGTAGCCATAGATTATTTTACAAAATGGATAGAGGCAATTCCCACCTGGAATGCCACTCACCAGGTTGTCATGAAGTTTCTTTATGAAAATATCTTGAGCAGATTCGAGTGTCCCAAAAGGATGGTAACAGATAATGCAACAACGTTCAAAGAAGAGGCATTGGTAGACATGTGTGAATCAATGGGCATCCAGTTGGTACATTCGACCCCCTACTACCCTCAAGGTAATGGCATGGCTGAATCATCCAATAAGAGCTTAATCAAAATCATCAGAAAACTGTTAGAGGGAAAAAAAACGAATTGGGATTCTAAACTGAAATTTTCTCTGTGGGTAGACAGAATAACTATCAAAAAGTCCATAGGAACCTCTCCATTCAAATTGGTCTATGGGACTGATGCCATTTTTCCTGTTCAGTTAATTCTACTGGTGGCTAGATTCTTTCAGGAAGAGCAAACCGAGTCAAATGATATGGTAAGAAGAATGCTTGATTTGGTGGAACTGTAGCAGGTCCGTGAATAGTTAGTGGACAGATCAGAGGCTCATCAAAAGAAGATCAAAGATACTTTTGACAGAAAGGAAAAGCTAGATAATTTTCAAGTTGGTGACTGGGTTCTAAAATGGGATGCTCTTATACAGGATAAAGGCAAGCATAACAAGTTCGATTCTTTGTGGATCGGTCCTTTCATGATAACCCAAGTACAGAATAACAACACATTCATTCTGCAAAATCTGGGAGGTGAAGAAATGTTCGTTGGCCCGATAAACGAGTGATTTTTGAAACTCTATTTTGTCTAAGGTTGTGAAGCCTGGACACTGTAATTTTAGTTTTAGTCTTTATTTTTACAGAATAACTCCATGCCCATTGGAAACACTAGCAGATAGTTTTTAGTTTTCTTTTTAGGAAAGGCATTGGTTCTATGGTTCTTGAAACCTCACAGGGAGGCGTTCATCCCCAATAGGAGCTAGTGTTATCTCCTTAAATAAATTGGTGGAAATTTTGCTTTTGAGGTGATAGGTTGTGGTCCAAAATTTATTCCTAATTTTTTGTAGGTAGGTTAGAGAGTCTATTTTCTGTAAATAAGCTCAGAAAGAATTTTTTATTTGGTTTGGTCAAGCAAAAGTCAGAATCTCAGGTTTCGGTGGTTTAGGTGAGCCTAAAACGCGCTCATTAACCACCGAAAGCCTTTGTTCTCGGTAGTTAAGAGGGCAAAGCAAAAGTGCGGTTAACTACCGAAAACCTTTCAACGGGAAAAATGAAAAGCTCGTGCTTTTGCACAAGCCAGTTGTCAATTGACGCAATGATGGAAATGTAATCGCCAAAATCTCATGACGGTGGTAAGATATGCACGTTCTGGTTATATCTATCCAAAAAATTGAGATCATGTTGTCCTTTCAACCACATCTATCTTTTCAAAATTAAGACACGACGATGATACAGAAATTCATGCATCTTGTCACGTAGCCTCTCACCATTTCCATTCACAAGTACACAATCCATTATGACCCCATTAAATCTCTCATTTAATCTTCATTCATTATCAGTTTGAATTCAGGAGTTATTGAGATAATCTTGAGTCCGTGATTTCATCAAACAAACGCATTTCCAGAGATCATAATCACATTTCCCGTGGTGATCGTCAAGCGCAGTTAGAGTCCAACAAATCTCTCTCAAGCCAATTGTCATGCCAATCAATCCAGGTTGATTCATCAGGCAATTTCAAAACCCATCTTGTTTTAGTTTAAATGAATATCCCACCGAAACTCAAAATTTTTGGCATGCTCTCAGTCAGTTTATTGCCTAAACTCGGTTAGTGTTTGAGCTTTGTGATCCAAACTCTGTGTCACCCTGTCCCGTTTGCTCTTCCATGAGTCATACTCTCTGTCATCCTAAATCATAGAGTCTTTGTCTCCCTAGCACTCAGTTTTCCTCAATCATAGGTATAGTCAGCATTTACTAATGCCGAAAATAGGGCCAGTTCTAAGGGCTGAAGTGGATGGAGTTTGGTACCTTGAGGTGCACCCTGATGTGGCCGAGTTCTTCAATTAGACTGGAGTGTATACCTATTGTGAGAAACTAGCAGATTTTCATCAACAGGTGTCTGAGACTTTTGCTAGCTCGTATGATGGAAGAACAACAATAGTGGGAAAGGAACAGTTTGTGGTTGATGAGGCAGCCATAGCTGAGTTCACAGGTCTTCCCAGAATAGGTGATTGTTGGTTCAAATCAATGCTACCTTCAAACATTGAGTTGAGGTCCTACCTATAGCCTCTGCATAAAGATATTACATGGAAAAAAGAAATACCAATGTCTTATCTGGAACCTAAATGGCCATCTCTCTTGAAGGATATCTTTGTCTATATCACCTGTGAAGGTAGATACAACAGAGTCGTGTTCTACCACTTCAAGATTTTAAATCATTTCACAGGGAGATCTCCCATCAATTTACCATTTTACCTGCACAAAGCCCTCACGAAAATGTCTAAACAGGTCAAGGCCAAGCCCACTAAGGTGGCAAGCAGATTGTCTCATCAAGGACTCATTACTCTTATTGTCAAAGAGTCATTGAAGAAAAGTCAGGTAGATTGGAACTATTTCCTCTTCTGGAATGAATTCCAGATTGATTGGCAACAACAGGAGAAGGGTAAAAGGGTTGCCACTAAGAAGACTATTACTCCTAAAAGCAGTCATAGAAAATGGAAGGGTATCTCACCACCAAGATATCCGATAGAATCATCCTCTGTTAAAAATAAAATAATCAAAAGAAAGTTACAGTTTGAGGGTGAGCAGTTCAAGGACCCTGCTATAGGAAGTAACCCTTTAAACCTACCCTATAGTGATTCAGAGCCAGAAAAAGAGTTAGCAGAGACACAGGGTAATGTATAGGTTGGACAAGTTGCAGACAATTGTTCCAACTTACCCTCACCAACTCCTCCAGAGGCACACAGTCCACCAGTGGAAAACGCCTCTTCAAGTAAGCCTAAAGCATCTAGGGCACGAAAAATCAATAAACTCCTGCAACAAGTCTATGAAATGGAAGTCTTGGAAAGAGTTATTAAAAAGGCTAATACAAACTTGACTGAAATAAATGCAGATCTTTTCAAAATAAACCAAACCCTCAAAGAGAAGCATGTCAAGATCAAAGACAGGAACATGGTATTGATAAGGGAGAACATGAAGCTATATAGACAGCTTAGAATTTTGAGGCTGAAATTAAAAGAGTCTCAATCACCAGCACATGAGAAAACTGGTTTGGAGACTCTAGCTAACTTAGCTACAACCATGGTAGATACACTAGATCCTTCCACACAGCCAGTTGAAGTTCGCAGATCTGCACGAACAAGGGCTGTATTGTCCATAAAACCTTAAACATTCAACAAGGAATCAAGGTAATAATTTTTGCAAATTTTTAAGTTTTCTCAAAGATGAATTTTCGGTGGTTTAGGCAAATAGGATGATTGTTCATTAACCACCGAAAATAGAGCTTTCGGTATTTAATCCACTCAGGAGCCTTCTAGGTTAACCACTGAAAGCCTGTCACTGCCAAAATGATTGAATTTTTGCACATATCGAAGTTTTTTGAGTTGGAATGGTTTGAAACCTCTTCGAATGGACATTTGATGAATTGTCAAGTCAAATACAATAGCTATTTTTGATGGATAATGGAAAGAAGAGGTGTTTCAAACGTTTTTGGTACCTTTGACAAAGGCAGAAAATCAGGATGCTTACTCACATCAACAGATTTGAATTTGTATCTCTTGCAAGAGTCATCACTCAGCCTTGAAAGGCTATCCTGCACTGCACCATTAATATACAAGAGATGAAGACCATGAAATCTGGGATTGACCTCATTTTTGGGGATCATTCCATATCTTTTGCAAACTAAATTTTGACTTTCTATCTTTAGCATATTTGATCCATGCTTTTAGGATCTCAAAACTGCATTGTAAAGCTATAAAGCTAAAGGTAGAATAGGAACTAAAGGTTCGACTTTGGAGACTGTTTTCATATTATTTACTCAAACTTCCCATTTTCATATTAAGTAATACAAGCTTCTTTTGCCATAACTTGTTCAGTTTTCATCTTCTTATCTATTCTGTACTTGCACCTGGATATTATATTCATGTTGTTATGCTTGTTTATGCCCGATAACTATCATCTTATCATTGCATTCATAAGTTAAACTTTGCAAGTATTCTGGTGATTATTGTAATTGGCCATTCATATATGCTTTATATGTGATTCTACTGATATAATAGTTATTTCTCCATACATCCCTTTATTTATAAACTCTCTGAACATTTGTGGTTGAAATCCTTTTCCATCTAAATGTGTTCATGCATGTTTTTAGTGAGAAATGTTTCAGTCCTCCGACTTGATCCAAACCCACATTTATTATTGAGAAAACAGTTACCAAAGGATTAAGTTACCAGGCATCTTTGCCTTACAGCCTAGGAGAGTTTCCTGGAGTGATAACAACAATCATTACAATCTTATCGGAAAATGTGTCGAATGTCCACTCTCCTCATTATTGTAGAGGTTGACCTCGACCATCAGCATAGGTGAAAGTAATGAGTGTAGTTATTTCTGGTGAGAGGTAATAATTTCACTGTTGCCACCGATGGGGACCAATCATATACAATTTTTTTCAAAAAGCATATTAATGATAATCATTTAAACAATAGTCTTCTTTCGTGGAAATTCGAATTAATTATACCTATACTCATAAATGTTTTAAGGATAAATAAGACAAATAAATTAAACCTATTCAAAAAATATTCCTCATATCATGATGTTGTTACTTTTCCCGAGTTTATTAAATATAGCCGAAATGATATCCCTGTTATTGAGTACAGGAAATCTAGAGACACACAAAAACTTGGTGTTTCTTTAGATAAACTTCCATACCATAGGTAGAGCCATTGTTTCCAGTAGGCGTCCATATCCTCTACAGGGTTTCCTTTTAACCCATAGATAAGCTCGTATCCTTAGTAAATATTTTAATCATTTTTCCCAAGAATACCACTATCCTGGTTTGGTAGCCAGATGATGATAATGCCACTCACTAGATTGTAAATTAAGTGAACAAGGTGGCTCGTGATGAGACCTTTTGTCCTTTGACACAAAATGTCAAAAGGCCATTGCCCTAGTGTGGTAGCCATAGTGGGAATTTCACTTAGGTTATTATCCTATGATCGAGTTAGGTTGGCTCGTGATGAGACCCCCTATTCTTTGTGGAAGAAGTTTATTAGTTGTATTTATTTAGCCTTTTTTTTTTTTTAAGAAGGGCTCTATTAAGGGAGGTTCATCTACTCCTTAAGAGTAAGGGATGGAGTAAATAAGTGTAAGGATGCCAAGTAAAAGTGTGCTTAAGACTCCTTATTATAATATGAGGAAAATTATCATTCAAGTATATTTGTATGTATATAGGGAAAGGAAACGAATTATGGTGGTTACAGGTTATGAAAAATATTTAAAATATTTCAAAGAGATTAATACAAAAAACCAATTTGATAAGGTACGAGAGATAGTCCACAAAATAATGATAGATCATTACCATGATAAATAGAAATAATGCTAGTGAAAATTATTTGATGAAAGGTGTACCCCAAAGGAATGGCTAGCATTTGAACATCAATGAAAGAAAGGAATGACGATAAGGAAGAATGCAGAAGGAGCAATAGTTGTTCCTTTTAAAGGAACAACAAGTTGTGCGAAGGGAACAACAATTTTTCCTTTCAAATGAACAACAATCGATACTCAAAGGAACAACAATCGTGAGAAGGAACAACAGTCGCAAGAAGGAACAACAGTCGCGAGAAGTAACAATAGTTGTTCCTTTCAATTGAAGAGCAATCGCACGAAGGAACAATAGTTGTTCCTTTCAAATGAACAACAATCGCGCAAAGGAACAACAGTTGTTCCTTTCAAATAAATGACATTTGTTAATTTTTAACCATCTCAATGGATAATTTTGGAAACTTCCCCATGTAAATATTTTTTTTCTTTTGTTGAATCTAAGGTTGATTAGTAATCAACTAAATTCATTCAATTATTATGGGTCAGTTTATTTCAGAATCGAGTATGGGATGGTCTGGTGATGTCATGAGTTCATTATGGTTGCCCTATTACTACTACAGAGCATGACATATTCATTTTTCTGTGAAAGACTAGGAACGCGTGATAGGATAAAGCAAGAGTGCGGAACCGAAAAGATGTTAATTGTGTTGATTATAGTTATCCTCCCTATTTCTCAAAAAAATGAAAAGAAAAAGAAAAACTAATACTTAATGAAAACTATATATAGTATGTACAGTGTCAACAAAATTCATCATTTATGGAGTTGGGGTGGTTGGGTTACCTTCCCAGCCAGCCAAAATTTGAACGATAGGATCCTTACTTACTTCCTGGTAGAAAGATTATTTTGAAGGCAGATGATGGTAAAGTCGTAGCCAGTGCCCATTAACCAAAAATGGAGATCCAAACCCATCGATGGTGCTTAAATTGATTGTTCCATGATCATGGACTTCCTCAATTTCATGTGGTCCTAGCCACCATGTCTGTAATTTTCCTGAAAAATCATGAAATCTGGAGTCATAGAGAAGTGCCCAATCACCCTTTTTGAATGATTTGTTATTGATATTCGTGTCATGCCAGGTCACTCTCTGTTGTTGAATAACAACTATGTGTTCCACAACATATAGGTGTGCTTCATCCAATTCGTTGAGTTCTTGAAGGTGTTGTTTATGTGTCATTGTTAGATCCTGTCCAATTTCCTGGGCCATCCTTAGGGTCTTAATCTCAAACTCGATTGGGAAGATGGGTTCTTTACCATAGAATAGGTGATAAGGAGAGTAGCCAGTGGTGTTACTCCATGTTGTACGATAATCCCATGAAGCATTTGGAAGCTCAGTAGCCCAATTTTGTCGGTTTGTTGAGACAGTCTTTGTTAGGATTGCCTCCAGGACCTTATTTGTGCTTTCTACTCGCTTATTTTCCTGTGGGTGATATGGAGAAGTAACTATGTTCTTAATATGATAATTTTCCAGGGTGGTGGTGATTCTATGAGCTATAAATTGTGACCCCCCATCAGTGATTACTTCCCTGGGTAGTCCATAGCACATAAATAATTTGAAAATAAATTTGATGACTACCTCTTATGTTGCATTTGGTAGGGCTTCTGCCTCTACCCATTTAGTCATGTAGTCCGTAGCCACTAGAATATAGGCCTTCTGATTTGACTTTGGATTGAAGGGGCCAACGAATTCTAGTGCCCATATTTCAAATGGTTCTGCGATTATTTGTGCTTTCAAGGGAATTTCATCAGCCTGACCTAGTTTTCCCATCCGTTGACAGTTGTCCCAGGTCTGGATGTATTTCTTCACATCTCTAAATATTGAGGGCCAATACTAACCCATCTGTAAAATTTTGTGTCTAGTCTTGCGGTCTGCAAAATTCCCACTACAAGGTTCGTCATGTCTTGCCTTTAGTATGTCGTAGATTTTGTCATCTCGTACGCATCTGCGGATCTGGAGATCAACTCCTATGTGGAAGAGATATCCGTTGATCCAAGAAAATTGTGCACTACGTTGTACGATCAATTTTCTTTCCTTTGATGATAGATGTGTCGATAATATTCCCGCTGCCAGATAATTTTCCACATCAGTGTACCAAGGTGTCTTTGTGGTAACGGAAAACAGATACTCATTTGGAAATTGATCTTCAACTGTTAAGGAGTCATCTGTTTAGGGTATGCAGGATAGGAAGTCTGGGACAAGATTTTCTCTCACGGGTCCATCTTTGATGGTGATGTCAAATTCTTGCAAGAGTAATAACCACCGAGTGACCCATCCATTAGTGATCGGTTTATTAGCTAGATATCTAATAGAAGAATGACCAGTATACATAATAATGGGATAGCTCGTTATATAATGACAAAATTTATTGATGGTGATTATAACAGCTAAAAATTCCTTTTCTGTTACTATATAATTAAGTTCATCTGGAGTAAGATTCTTGATAATGAAATAAATAACGTAAGGTTTCTTGTCTTCTTTCTGTCCAAGGATAGCGCCTATGGAAATATCTGATACATCGGTGGAGATGTGAAATGGTATTTTCCAATTTGGTCCCCTCAACACTAGTGTTGTCGATATCATCTTATTGAGTCCTGCAAATGACACATCACACTTGTCAGACCATTACAACTCCACATTACCAGTCAAAGAATGTAAAGGTGCAACGGTTCTTGCAAAATTTTCCATAAATCTACGATAGTATCTAGAAGTGCCAAGGAAACTACGTACCTCTGTTTGTGTGTGTGGTGTAGGTAGATTAAGAATTACCTCTATTTTAATTGGATCTACTCTAATTCCGTCTATAGAAATATAATTCCCTAGTACCACACCTTTTGTCATCATCATGTGACATTTTTCATGGCTTAAACATAACCTGGTAGCAATGCACCGTTCCAGTACCTTCTCCAGATTATTCAGTGCTTGGTCGAAGTCATCACCATAAGGAGTGAAGTCATCAATGTAGACTTCAGTCCCTTCATTGATCAGGTCATTGAATATGCTCAGGATGGCCCTTTGGAATGTGGTTGGAGCATTACATAATCCAAAGGTGAATACTATGTATGCAAAGGTACCTGAGGGGCAGGTGAATGTAGTTTTATCTTGATCTTCTAAGGCGATCTGGATCTGATTGTAGCCACTAAAACCGTCTAGGAAAGAAAACAATTTCTTTCCTTCCAGAGTATCCAGGACCTGACCGATGAAAGGTAAGGGGAAATGATCCTTTTGAGTGGCTTTGTTAAGTTCCCTGTAGTCAACACAAATTCGCCATTTTCCATTTTTATTTGGGACGATCACTAATGGGGAAACCCACCGACTATATTAGATAGGGTATATAAAATCTACATCCAACAGCTTTTGTAATTCTTATTTAACAATATCCCTTAGATGGGGATTCAGTCTTCTCTACGGTTTTCGGATAGGTCGATCGTATTTCTCAATATAAATGTGATGTGTGCAGAGTTACAGATCAATACCTTTCATATAAGAATATTCCCATGTAAAATCTTGTTGGTATTTGGAGAGGAATTGAATTATCTTTTGTTATTGTTGTTCATATAAATTGGCATTGATGTTCAAAGACCTCCCTGGTGCAATCTCGATGGATTTGTTGTTATGAACAACTGTAGTTGGAATTTGTTGTTCCATTAAATCTTCTAGTGGGTCTCCATGTGCTTCACAGTCTATAACAGCTTGGAGCATCTGGTAGTTTGGGTTACTCACGGTGGCTGCAATATTAATAAACCCACTGATTACGTCATCCTCTAGTTGGTTTTTAAGTCTGAGGGCTTCTTCCAGCATGAAAGGGGCTCATAAATACTTTTCTGGGTATCATGGTGGTGGCAATTGTGGATATACGAAAGTTGGGCTTGGCTTGGCAGAAGGATATAAGATGAGATTATTTGTGACACCTCCTTTAGCGATTGTCATATTACCTATTCAGCATCCTATGTACGCATCTGCTGTCGCGAGCCATGGTCTGCCCAGTATCAATGGATTCCCTTCAATTCCACTCCTTGGGTTGATGATGAGGAAATCCGCCGGATACTCCCAAGAGTCAAAGATGATGGCTATATCATTTAATGTGCCAACTGGTCGAACCACCAATCGATCTGCCAATTGTAACATAATTGGGGTGGGTTTGAAGGAATCAAAACCTAGGGTATTGCAAGTTTCCATAGTCAGGATGTTGATGGCCGCTCCCAAATAAACTAGTGTATTTGGAAAAGAATAGCCCTGGATCTGAACTATTACTATGGGATTCCTTGGATCTATATATTTGATTGGTTCTTGTCTACCAAGAATTAGATCAGACAAGGCTCCTACTATGCGAGATGTCGATGATGAATTTTTTATCTTCCTAACAGCATTCCTTCCACATAGTTCCTTGATTGTTTTCGTGTAAATTGGAATATCTTGTAGAGCCTGCAGGAGTGGAATCTTGACATATAGATTCTTGAGTTCCCATACAATGTCAAAGTAGGGATATTCGACAGGTTTTTCTATCATTAATATTTCGGGGAATGGAGGGGAAGGAGTTGCATCCTTATCAAGATTATGTGATTCGACTGTGTTTTCCCCTTGCTCGATTTCTTCTGTTATTACCACAGTCGAGGGTGTTATTGCTGTTTTTTTTCATTCTCCTGATCTTGAGAAACGTTATTTTCTTCAGGAGATATTATACGCCCCGATCTCAGTCAGATTTTGTTGCACCCTACTGAGTTGGTTTCCCCTTCCCCATTCTCCATAATTTAGATGAGCTGAGCCGGTCTATTATTAGGGTTTGGGTGAGGTTGGGTTGGTAATTGGGGGCGCAATTGCGACTGAGGGTTTTGGGGCAGTTGGAGTGGAGCTTGTAACATGGGTTGGGTTTGAGGGGCCATCCCCATGGGTTGATTGTTTATCCACATGGGGCGCTGCCAATTCTGGTTTCAATTTAGGTTTTGGGCAATCGTATCGGGCCACTGTGAAGGGTAGGGGTTATTTGAATTTTTCCAGGGTGAGGTGAGATATTGTGAGTTAGGCCAGGTGGAGTTTGCAGTTGGTTGATTCTTCCAGACAGGATTTGTAGTGGACTGGTTTGGCCAAGTGGGATTTGTAGGTGGGTATTGGTGGGGTTTCCAGTTCTGATTAGTAAACTGTTGGCCCTGCCATGCGTTACCAGAATTTTGTTGTTGATTATACTTTGTGGGAAAGAAAGAGGAAGGGCATTGTAATTTATTTGGAGGTCGGTTCTTCCATTGATGACATTGAGCCATCAGATATAATGGCTTTGTTTCTTCTTCTGCTTCTCTAAAGACATCTTTCAGTCTAGGGAACGATGGGCATTGTTCCGTGTCGTGACCCTTGACGCATATAGTGCAAACCTGAACCACATCCAAAGGGAAATCCCTTGGACCATGTTTTCTTCTACATCTGTGGAAAAATATGGCCAAAGTCTGTTTTGCTTCTGTTTTTTTCTGTTTGGCCTACAATACATCTAATTGTGTAGTCAGAGTGCTCAGAATATCTGTTTTGAATTTTTCTAAGATATTACCAACTTTAGCTCGCGTAACACCCCCATTGGTAGTATTGCTACTTCTGGTGAGGGAAGTATGCATTCCTGATCTAGCCTGTGTGCTTCCTCATGAGCACCTGATACAGAATTGAATGATGTTATCATAAGTTTCTTGATAAATGTCACCCTTTCCCATTAGATTCAATATTTCTACCCATTCATCTTTCATACCCTTAATCATAGTTGTCTTAAGTACTTCACCTGGTAATGTACCATAGGGTGATATTTGTAAATTATATTGAAATCTCTCAACATATTCTTCTAATAATTCATTTTCTTTTGCAGTCATCTGAAAGATTTCATCTTTCAGGTCTCTGGTTCTACAATAATCCTGATATTTTTTCAAGAAGGAATGTTTCATCTCATCCCATGAGTTTATAGTTCCTTCGCCTAATCCCATAGACCAACGTAGAGCTTCTCCTTTCAAAGTGGAGGGGAACAATTTTGATTTTTGGGGTTCAAAGGTGTAATCATACCCTCTACATAGGACATCGAATTCAAATAAGAATGTGTCCAAGTCTTCTGAGATCAATCCATGGAAGGTTGGCAGGTTTTTTAGGGGGTTTGCCTTCATGGGGGCATTGGCAATTGGATCAACTATCGGATATTCCAATGTGGAAGTCTGAGGATGTTTTTGATTTGGTTGCACCATTTGATCGAAAATGTGCCAGAAATTTTCAGGGATTTCTTGATCCGGGTATTTTATTCGAGGTGTTTAATTATCTGACCCTCTAGGGGATTTGATTGCACTCCCTCTATCTGGGATTTTAGGTATGCCTTCTTCTTTCGCAGAAGATTCAGGATCAGGGGGTGGTGATGGATCTGCCTTGGAAACCTCGTTGGTTTCTCCTTCTCCTTCCTCTAGATTATGAGAATTTTCCTCTTCTAAAGGGGTGACAGGTGGAAGATCTGTGCTCTGAAAGCTTTGTTAAGTCCCTTCAGTTTTGTTTTGATTCTTAGCATGAGTTGCAATTGGTGAGACTGCTACCTAAGGGATTCAGGTAGATACTTTTCTAGGTCCAAACGAAGCTTGAGATTCATCTTTTCAGATGATGTCGTCTATGAAAGTGCTTCTCCAAGGGAGCACCGGGCCCTGGGATTTGGTAATTTTTTTGGTTTTTCAAGATCTTTCTTCTTATTCATATACACTGCACGCAAAAATAAATTCAAGAAAGAAAACACCTATGCAACTTCTTAATGCATCAACTGGAGGTAGGCATTGGCATAAGCATCTTACTTATTGCCTCTGTAGGTTCTTTCCTTCCGTCTTCAATACCTCATCCTCCAGAGGCACAATCTATGCTACCTTTGACATTCTCCCCGACAATGGCTTCAAAATGTTGGGGTCTAAATATGTCCTAAAAACAACCTTAGTTTAACATTAATTTATTAACCCGAGGATTCGTCTTTTATCTCAAGAACATCAACAAAGTCTATGCAGATAGCTTGTAGAGGCTAAAATTGCGTAGATAAAGCAAACTTGAGTTTATCCACAATCAAGTTCCTCAAATGTTCATTTAAATATTCTAAGATTAAGATCTTACTTAACAGAATTGAAATCTAATTGCTAACATGCTGTGAATGAAAAGGAACTAGCTAACCTGCTAAATTCATTAAAAAAACAATGAATGGATCTAGTAAAGACTTACAAAATTAACTATTAACTATGAATCTAATTGCTAGAAAGGAAATAGAGAATTACTCTAATGGAAAGAAACTGCAATTGTAATCTAATCGTAAGGAACAACAAATATAACTGAATGGAAAGGAACAACAATTGTAACTTTAACTAAAAGGAATGACAATTGTAACGTATTCGAAAGGATTATCAACTGTGAATCTTAAGTAAAAGGAACAACGCATATGAAAACGTGAGGAACTGTCAAGCAGAAAACTACAGTAATTGAAATTGGAATCAACAATAATTAACACTCAAGAGAAATATCTATCTTTTGTATGCAAACCGTATGAAATCATTAACACATTTATGCATTCATCCTAACTATTGTGAAAGAGAATTGAATCGTAAAACATAAATCAAACTAATACAATTACAGCTGAAACAATAGATTCTTTAGACTGGGCCCTTGGTCCTTAGAAGCACTGCTACTAGAAACTCAGTATATAGAAATGGTGAAAACGATAAAATATTTTATTAACTTCATAGTTGGTACATCATTCACAAAAACGGCTTGTGCAGAGTAACTTTGAGTCTGAATACTTGAACTCAATTATTAGATTGTCTTTCAGGATCTATTACCCTCTCTATATACAATAATCTGAGTAAATCAAGCCATCCCGAGGATCGGAAGATCCTCAGGATTGCTTTACTATTATAAATTTACAATATAGAAAACCGAATCATCTTTAAAATTGTTTTTGCGCCAAAAGTCCTTAACCTCCAATGGCTCACGCATCTTCAAGATTTCCTTTGCTATTTCGGTTTTGACAATATTTAACCAATCCTGTAAAAAAATCAAACAATTCCAACCATATTTTAGAATCTATTCATCATGACTTCAATAATATCACTAGAAGACATATTAATCATTTTCTATTCTATTTATCCCTAATTAACAGAAAAAGTCAATCAAGATTGTATCATGAACTGTGCGAATAAGGAGGATATGTGTACCTTTTTCATAACCCAATGGGAATCCACTCATACTTATTACTTTCCGTTTCAATTCTCCCTAGGGTCACCGAGATTCCCCCCTTGAGTTGAACACCTCACCTCTAAAGTGACGGGAACACTTGCCTAAGGTGATAGTGGGTAGGTGCTCTCCTAGTTGTCACCAATTGATGGTTGGGTCAGGATTTCCCAAACTACAACTTGTGCGATAATAGGATCAAGGATTCATATTTATCTACATTATTGGTGGCCTCAAGCTCTAGTTTGTAGGAAAAATGGAATTCTCTTTTGCTGGGATAAATGAGTACTACACAAGCTCCCACTCCTTTTGAATATTCCCCATCAAAAAACATCTTCCATATGATATATAACTCTTTAGAAGGACTTGACATAAGTTCTACAGATGTTGAGGTGCATTCTTTATTTATTGAAAGGGTACAATAGCCAAGGTATTCATCAACAATATAGATAGGATGATTTACAGGGTTGTTTTGGTCACTAGCCACATAAGAAAAAAAATTCTCTCTATTCAACCTTCTATTTTCAACTCCAAATATTGGTACAATGGCATTGTTCATGTCCATCCACATTGTACCTCCCAACTTACGTGCCCATTTTCTGGACAACAACATTCCATAATTATTAGGCACATCAACCACTACCACATCCATTATGATGCTTTTGACAAACAACTGATCCAAAGTAACCACCATGTCCTTAATCATCCCATCACACTTCACTTTCCTAGAATCAAAAGAATAAAGGTAATGATATGGCGTCGTTATCTCCAGCCTGAAATTTCCATGACTACTTTGGGCATGAAGTTATGTGATTCCCCATAATCAAGCATACAATTGTTCATCATTTTGTCATGCATATTCAAAGTTACATAGAAAGGTGCAATAGATTCTTCCTTTTCATCTATATGAGGACCTAAAACTATGGCGTTGGATTCATCTTGTACATTTAAGGTATCAGGATGGCGTATGGATCCCTTTCCTTGTATGGATTTCTCAATTTGTTTATGAAGGACTCTTATCCAATTCCACCAATGGTATAAGGATTTTGATTTTGGACAATTCTTTTTCGTTGTTAAAAGGTGGAACTGATGCCTCAAATTCTTTAATTTCTTTTTCTCTTTTTGAAGGTTCCAAAACCTCATTATCCTTGGGAATATCAACAAGTTCTTTGACTTTATTCTTGAGTTGACTTGTGCTAGGATTCTTAGGCTGAGGACAACTGTCTTGGATAACTGCTTTTGTCCTAGGTCTATGATCATACTTCTTGTCCATTTTAGCTTGTAATGCATCAACAAACATTATGTATTGGGCATTAGAAAGAAAATCTTGTTTTGATTGACACTTTAGGATTTAGAGAATATTCATATTCAGCTTGGGTCAGATCCACATAATTATTCTCATCTTGAAGAAGGTGTATTTCTTCTGTGTATTCTAAATGTTCCTCATACACAACTTCCTCAACCAGGTCATTTTCTTTGTTGGTTTTTACAAGGGGTTGGATGGGTTATTCCTCATTTTTTCTTTCCCTCCTCATGAGTTGAGGGTTAAAAGGAATTTTGAACTGATTGGTATTTCTCATGCCCCCTTCTTGAGGAAATGTATTTTCATTTCTATTTTCCATCTCAAACCTTGTCATCTTATTTGTTAAGTTTCTAATTAGTCTAGACATTTTATCCATTCTAGCTTCTTGGGAATCTTTATTTGGATCAAAAGTAGCACAATCTTCTCTAGTATTTTTCTTTTCTACTTGATCCTATTTTAGCTTCATTTTTCTCGATGAAATATGTTCCCTTCAATGTCTATTGCATCATCTTTCATTATGAGAAGAGTGGGAGATTTTCACTCCCTCAATACCATGGAAAATTCAACATTGAATGCACCAATGTATGTGATTTTTTGTGGTGGTTGTGAAGGCTTTATGTATCTAGGGATCGTGTTACATAACTTGTTAAATCTTATATTGAAATAAACAACAAGCTCATTGTATCTCTTCCTGAGCGAGCCAAATTTAGTTAGGTAGTATAGATTGTCTCTTTTTTCACCCCACACTCTCATGAAAGTGGATGCTAGAGCCTACCAACTATCTATTGAAGCAATGGGTAGTTCTATAAACCATTTTATGATGTCTCCCTCTAAAGTTTGGACAAAAATACTCATGAAGACATCATCATGCTCCACAAACAGGTTGCATGTGGAGTCTTGAAATGAAACTATGTGTTCCTTAAAGGAATGGATCTTTTCTCCATCATATTTAGGTAAAGGCTTCAAGTAATTCTCAGGGAGATCATGAACATGTTGGGGTAAATTCAATGGGCCATATCTAGCAGTGACCCAAGGGTTTAAAGGTGTTGGGAGAGGTTGGTTTACCCCTTCTCTTCCTCCACCTAATCCAGCCATAAGGTTTTTTAGGATTAGGTTATTATCTTTGAACGACAATGGAGATACAAGATATTTCAAGAAAGGTTGTAATGAAGATCTCACTTCTTGACAAAACTATAGGGATGAATTTTTCATATCTATCAATGGTTCTAGGGGAATATTTGAAGCAAAATTAACAACTATAGGAATATAAATTAGATATATAGATTCAACACTTCTTTGAATAGGAGAAGGAGATGTTTCTAAATTAGGGTTACCTTTGAGAAGAAGATATCTAACATTCTCTAATGTTCCTCCAGGTCACGAGATTTTCTATATCTATGTATACTAAAACTTTCTTAGGATCATGGTTACTTCTAGTGTGTCTTTTGTTGAATGCCATATTTTCCTTCTATGGATTCACTAGGTGAAATTTTAATAGACAGATGTCTGAGGCTTGTTCACCATCAAGGATCAAAGATAACAATGTCGTATCCCAGGGAAATATTTCTTCAAATTTCATTCATTGACAACAATGCAAGTTCAGATTTTATCCCTCAAGATGTTTGAGGTTGTAAATGGAATGATGTTGAGGCACTACAGGGGCTAAGACTCAAAAGGAGTCTTAAATCGATGCTTGCAATAAGAAAAATTATGAAAAACTAGGTAATGTTTTCTCTCTCTATTTCAAAACTCTCATCCCTCAAACAATCTCAGCTCAGATATTTAAAACTCTCAGCTCCAAGAGGAATATGTGCATGATTTTTTCAATAAATTTATATTTATAGGTGAGTGGATCAGTGAATTAGAAGAAAAGAAAGATAAGCATATAAGGCACTACAAATAATGAATCTTTTAGCTTATTGAAATAGAATAATGTGTTTAGCAATCAAGAATTCAAAAATTCTAACACATGCATACAAACCAATATAACATGCTTCAAATAGTTACACATCTTCAGATATTCAAACACATGGAGGTACCATTTACATATCATTTAAAAAAATTAATAAAAGACAAGAAATGGTCATTTGTTAAGAGGAAATCACTAATGTGCCATGACTATACACCACACAGTAACACTAAATATGTTGCATAACCTGCTTCTTAATATTTTATTAATGGGGAGTCGATACAAGAAGCCATATGAAAGGGGTGTATTTACAAGAACACATACAAAAAAAGAGGAATAATTATAGACTGAAACATAAAGAAGGGGATGAATCTCTTGATGCATGCTTCTTTTATTATTTGTATGTTCATGAGCCTTGTGATCAACATCTTTGGTTATAAAAGACTCTTAAATTCCCTAAAGTGTTGATCCTAATAATGGTATCCTTATCTTTCTTTATAGACGATTTTATTTGTGAGAAAATCATTCATTTAATCCAATATTGCTTCTTGAAACTAGATATAGCTTATCAGTTTTTTAATACCACCTCTAGTTTTCCAATTGATTTTACCTAGTAAAAATTATTTTAACCACCATTTTTAACATGTTGATGTTGTTGTGAGGTGTGTTCTCTTTTTTTAATTGAGATTTTGTCTGGATTCTTTCAGTTGAATTAATTTGACCTTTGACTGTTGCAATGGACATGCTCAACCGTTGAATAGTTGAGGTCCTTTGCCGGCTGGAAGAATGTTTAGTTGTTTCCTCTCAACCACCACTAATCCTCAATGTGGTGTACCATTGACCAACCCTTTGAGTCTTATGCCTCAAGATTCAGTAGATATTTGGTCAAATGATACAATGGCACCTTAGGGTGGACTACCAAATGTCCCCCTACTCTAAAATTTGGATCAATGATACCATAGAAAGACATGCTTTCCTTCATGAATTGTAAAACACAGTATCTAGATGTTTGTAGCCATGATGGCTGATAGTATTCTCCTAAGAGGAGAGACTGAGCAGATGGTTCATCTTCTATGACACTTGGCATCCGAGTAACTCACCTTTAGAATCTAAATTACTTGTAGGTTGGTTCCTTCTATTCTTTAGGATTTGTCTTAAAAGGGATTGACATGTTCTTGTTGAGACAACTAATGGACTGAAGTGATTCGCTACACCCGACATGATATTCTGATATATATATATGACTTGCACGGGTGTGCTTATGGAGGAATTGATCATTTTCCTTTATCAACTACAAGTATCGGAATAATGATTGGTTAGGACACCCAAACATGAAGGAAAATGTCATGTTGTATGTTGTATTATTCATCCATTAGTTTGGTGTGTTATCATTTTATCCCACTCATTGAAAATTTGTTTCCTCGTGCCTTTTATGAACACAAGTCATCTTCCTGGTGACTTAGTTCTTTTGAAAGTTTGGGGAGAGGTGAAATTTTTTGAGTGATTTCATGTTTATGTCATCATAGTATCACAGACACATGGAAGATTCATATTGGTCCATGTTAGCACTTATGTGGATCTAGGTCCATCTATGTGTAAATGTGCTCGATATGCTAACATGAGCTCCCAGTGGGCCCCTTCTATACAGGTGGAAATATCAAAATAGCTCAAATGAGGACCATGTTGGAATGTTATGTTGTCTTTGATCCTTTAGAGTTTCCTTGGTGGAGTGTTGAGTCAACTACAGGTGGTTCTAAGAGTGAAAATAGGTTTGTGCTTAGTAATGGGAGGATAAGTGGTTGGGTGAAAACTGGAATATCACTATCACAACCCAATGATGGTGGTTTATCCTTTCCTTCTCTTATTAGGTGACACCATTAAATTTGTGACACATGTCTCATCAAACATCTGTAACACCCATTATGCTTTCCATCTTTCATGCACCTTTATGATACGACATTTATCACTTACCGTAAATCTACATTGATTGCATTCATCTAATAATGGATCCCACATCTCTGCTAGCGCTTGGTTCTTGGGATTGGTCCCATGATATACCCTTTATCTAAAAGTGCTTAAGTATTTTTTGGTCATGATATGCTCGAATTTACTTTCGATAAGGACCCAAGTGTTTAAAACTTTACCTTAGGCCCCTAGGGAATGATTGTTTTGTTATTTTCTATAGGGTGCCTCAAAATATGCTATCTCTTTCAGTCCAGGATCTCTGGAAGATTTCATTTTGTCTCCATATTGTCCATTTTTATCCTTATAACCTCAACCAACCTTCATATTGGTGACATGATCAACTCTGGTACTAACATCTTCACCAATCATTGTAACTATTTTTGTAACAATCTGACTGGTCATGGTCGAGGTTGTGGACAAGCTAACAAGTTCATTATGATTTCCACACTCTGTGGAAAATATGGAGGGATGCATGTGAATATGTAAAAATTGGGTTTTTGTTGGCTAGATATAGTTATCAGTTATTGAGAAAAGAGTTAGAGCTCCAAGTATAGTTTTGTATCATTTCCGATGTTTAGAGATACAATGTGTGAATATGAGAGAGACAGGATATTTGAGAACTTGGATCATCTTTGTATTGAATATTAATGCATATTGAGTAGGATTCAGCCTCTATGTATGCAACTGTATTTGAATACCTTTGATTTTAATGAATTAAATATGAAGCACATTTATCTCTACATCAGATGAGTTATGGTCTGAATGTTTGTCTATTTGTTCTATAGTGTTTTGTTCATTACTCTTGTGATAGTTATGAATGAATGAATGATTAGTTTAAAAAGGTTTCCTTTATGTTCTATTCCTTCATACCCTGCACAAGACTTATGGTCTTTGTTATTCTCGTGGTATCTCAGGTGAGACCTTCTTCATTCCTTGAAGATTGAATATGCCAACTCTTATGGGGATTTTTTGGTAATAACTATTGAACCATGGTTTTGAAACACCCCAATCGAGCCAACATCCTTCATTAGTTGTCAATATATACTATATCCAAGTTTGAAAATGCAAAAAACTTTCACATTGAATATGGAATTAATTTTGAGTGAAGGGTTTAGATATGAATATTACTTAGAGTTGAAATTCAATGTAAAAACTTCTACAGTATGGGAATAAGTGAGCCATGAACCGGATCCAAAACTAGAGAAAGTAGCCATAGACAAAGCTACAGTTGGAGTTGTATCCAAGAACTAGCATCAGATCCATGTTCCAGATGCTGGTTTCCACTAACCATATTGGTTTCCACTAAGATTTTGGAGACCAAAAAAAATCTCAATGGGGAAGTATGATCTGTACTGGAAATGAACATGAGAAAGTTTGTAAAACATAGCACGTGTGAATGTGATTAAATATTTGATGAAGGTTGTATAAACTATTAAAGACAATGAAAATGTAAAACTAAATGAGACAAAGGAGAGGGAAAAAAATAAGAGATAAAATAAAATAGGAGAGAGCGAGAGAGAGAGAGGAATGAGAATTGAAGGTTAGTATATTGGACTTACCATTACCCTCCAACTATATTATATCTCCTTGTAGCTTGAATTTCAAAGGGTTTTTTGGTCTAGGAGGAGAGAATGAAAATAAGAAGGAGATATGAATTTCTTAAAGTCCATAGAGCTATCAATTGCATTATAACTAGAGATTGTTGACATGAAAATTCAATAACCATTCCATTGATCCGAAAATCCTTAGATAGCAATATTAATCTCTAAAAATTCATTTTAGCATCTAACTTGATTCAAAATAATTCTTGATCATATTAAGGTGATTTGCATAACAAATCATGATGTGATTATTATCCAAAATATCATAAAATGATGAATAACATGAAGAATAATGAGATAAAACAACAGAAAATAAAAGAACTCAAACAAATAATATTGATAACAGAGTTTACTACATGTTTGAGTTCCCTTCAAATAGTGATATTGCTTCTCATAATCTCAAAACGTTAAAAAATACAATACAAAATGGACTTTCAAAGCCAAATTTAAATTCACTCTCCAATTATGTTTCTCAAACTCAAATATATAGTTTACCATTGAATTCCTTGAAAAATATAGAGAAAAATTAGTATAAATTTGATCATATTCCGAACTTGCTCAATTTCACCCTCTTTACACACCAAACAATGCACTATGGCACTCATTAATGGAAATATGGACTAACACTTTCATAGAAAATATCTTAGCACAAAAATAACATCACTATCATGCTCCTCGAGAAAATAATAAAAATGAGTATAAACATGCATATATGTGGAAATGGTACTCCATGGCACATAAATCTAGACAACACTAAATCTAGGCTTTTCTTGTCACGCACTTCAATACATTTGTACCTTGTACTTCATACTGTCTCGAGATCCTTCACCCCTCAGGATATGTGTGTCTTTTGGACTCAGAATGTGTTCCCATATATAGGCATAGGTCGACTCAAAATGTGTGTTATATACCTGGCCTAACTAGTCCACACTTAAATATTTAATTAAGTGTTTGTTATAACAAACACGAATAATAGTTAGTGGATTTTGGTTAAGTCTTTTGGCATATTCATTTGGTTGTACGGATAGTACACATGTCTCCCTTCCAGTCATGAAACGTGTCACCTTTGAATTTAGGATTTACTTTGTTTGACCAAACTTTGACCAGATATATCTTTTGCATATGAACTCTGTTTGAGACAATTCTTACACCGTTGGAAAGCTATCTCCGAGCTATACACAATGAGTTAATTTTCGAGAACATTTTAGACGCTCAAATTTTGAGCATTTCTGGATCCGCTTGGACCTCTGTGAGCATTTTGGATCGCCCTAGACTTCTGTGAGTGTTCTAGATCCTCCTGGATCATCCATGCTAGGTTTTTTCCTTCAATTTTCCCTAGGTGAAATTCAGTGTATTTGTGTGATGAAAGTTTCTCAATGGTTTTGTTAATTACGATGATTAAGTTATTGGTGTTTTCTTTGTTTTAAAAATTCTTCCAATAATTAAGTTGATGGTTGTGATGAATAAATTCCATTTTAATACATTATATGTACTCATGAACTCATTTTCTTATTAATATTGTGCATTTCAATGGTTTCCTCATTATGTTAATGGTGGAATAATTCAATATTTGTTGTTTCTCTATATATTTACTTCATAATTTCATTCTTCCTTAGAAAATAAATATTTCCAATAGATATATATTCACCACCATTCATTTTATTCTGATATTAGATATTTATGGCTGCAATTACTTCGCTATTTCACTTTTATAGTAGTTACTAATTCTTTCTAGTAAATGTTGGTGGTTGTTGAATCCTTACATACCTCAGGATTCATCTCCACAACCTTACACAACTTATACTTCTTCCCCATGTGTATGCAACAATCAATTGAGTTTGGGAGGATATCCACAATAAGAGAATGAACATGTGAGACTATACACATTTTCTCGGTGATGTTTGAGGCTATACATAGACTACACAAGCTATACACACCCTTATATCATTGCATTCATTTCCTTTAGGGACTGTGAGTGTTGGCTATAAATTTGAATGTTTTTGGACTGTGAAATGGGTGGATGTGTGAGACATTAAGGAAATGGTCACTGAAACCATAAAATTTCTCAATAGTTTCTCCTTCTCTTTGTTTTTAACATCTCATATTTCAAATATGTGTGGTCATATAATGGGACAATGTGTTGGCATTGTATGGTTTATATTATTCTCAAATTCTTATGTAGCCAAATAATATATGTTTAATTAAGGGGCACTAGCATGAAGTTGATTCTTGAAAAGGTGAAAATGGGGTGTGTAGGAACATGCACACATAGTTATACACACCCATTTCTAATCTTATAGCCTTGGTGCTCCCATAACCACCATACGTGATTTCCAACTCATATTTTTTAGAAACATGCATGCAATCCTAAGTAGGAGAATGCACTTGCTTTATAATGTGCGTGCATTCTTGAGAAAAAGAACCCATGCACTTTGTAAAAAGAACAAATTCTTGAGAAAGATCACCTCTGCACATTTGTAAGAAGGATCATTCATGTGTTCTAAAGCGTGTGTGCATTCTTCTGACAATGTCTAGGGCCCCAAGATAATTCCCTTAAGAGGTCATTTGTGGTTGTTCATGTTGTCATTCTTGACCCAAAAAGCATAGAATCTTCCTTAAGGGCCTAATTCTTAGGCTTCATCCCTTAACCATATCCAGGGTTCATAGACTCATAGTTAATGATCAAAATTTAATACTACTAGTTTTCCCCATTCAGAGACCAAAGATACTTTGGAAAGGTCATTTGTGGTGGTTCATCATGTGGTTGTTGTCTCTACATGCCTAGAAGATTCCTTTAGGACATAAGTCTTGGGTTTCTTCTATTGATCATGTCCAAGAACCCAAGACCCATACCTAGTGCTCAAAGTCTCCTAATGATGTCCATATTTTTTTATAGTTATTTTGGATGGTTGGTTGTCATTTATTTCAACCTTTGAAGATTGATGTCAAGCCTTGGAGAAGTTTGGAAGCCCCAAATATGTGGATGGGATTGTTGGACACTTGGTTTTCATTTGTATGATTGAGATTGATGGTGAGTTAGTTATCATTGATGTTAGTTGATGCCAACAGTCATGTTGGATGCACTTGAAGAATTATGGTAGCCCCGAAGGTATGGTCATGGAACCCACAATTGATAAAGGAATAAAGACATGAAGGAAAATGTACTTGTTGGTAATATTATCATAGATGGATAGTACATGTCATTCCATTTATGGTGATATATGGTACCCCATGTAGTTCCTCATGGTTGAAGAGATATGGCTCTGTGAAGTTGGAGGACCCTTAAGAATAACCTAGAAGCCCCTAAAAGGTCATCAAGAAGCTTGACTAGTCAAAGTGGTAGCAAAAAGAGATTAATTATTGAAATATTAATTGATGAGATTAATTGTTGAAAGATTAATTGTTTAGATTAATCATTGAATTGTTGAAATATTGGTAGTCATTGATGAGACCATTGAATAGGAAGTTCACAAGTTGCATGTCAAGGTAAAGGAGATGCTTCAGAAGTTAACAGGTTGCATGTCATTTGCATGTCATCATGAGATCCTCATTAAAACAAAATGTAGAGTCAATTGAAGATTACTTATTACTGATACAAAGAATAATTGGTGGATCTGAGGCAGTAAGTTGAAGTCAATGAAGTCCAATGAGGGAATAAGTTTGCAAGAGCCGAGCGTACGGAGAATAATTTACATATAGGGGTTATTTGAGTATATCCATGGGTTTAAGGATGAAAAGCGTAGACATACGCAAGATGCAGTGAGGAAAAGCATGGAAATCCATGAGCAGACAGTATATAAGGTCATGGATATATGGAGGAAAATTGTTGAAGATTAGAGATCAGATATCAAAGTTCAAGTACAGGGTGAAGGTATGTCTTCCTATGTGTGTTAGGTTGTGTATTCTAAAGAAATCAAGAAAAAGTATGTCTCAGTGATTCATAAGAATTTGATTTGGAGAACTCTCTTGTGGATATTGGTATGAGGAATGTGTGGTTGCAATAATGATGAGATATTGATATCAGTAGAAGCAACAGAGGTATCAGAAATAACAGAAGAAGTAGATTATCAGTTACAACAAATGAGGTAGTAACATATTGGTCTACAGTTATATTTTAGGGTAGTTTGATGGGGAACGGAAAGGGGGTTGTAGCCTCCTTCCGATTGGAGTCGGTAAATTAGGGAGTTGGAGATTCCTTCAAGTTGCAGCTTGTAAATAGGGGGTTGGAGCCTCCTTCCAGTTGTAGCTGGAGAAATAGAAAGTTGGTGATTCTAATGAATGTACTCTTTGATAAATAAGAAAAAACATTTTTTGGTTTTTTCTCGCATTGGGTTTCCAGGTAAAATTCGGGTGTACTATGTTTATTTGATTTTTATGCATTGAATTATGGTATCAATGAAATATTGAATGCTAATGATAAAATATTGAATACCATTGAATATGTAATTTTGTGGTTAAAGTAAGAATAAATTCTCATACTGATTCACCCCCCCACCCCCCTTTCTCAGTATTCCAACAATTGGTATCAGAGCATGTCCTTCAAGAATAAGTCTAACCACTGGAAGGAGATCATGGAATACACTAATATTGGAGCACCTGTGTTTGATGGTTATAACTATACATTCTTGAATAAAAGGATGAAAATCATTTTAAAAGAACAGGGATTTCATGTTTAGCAATCAATAGTTGATGGGTATAAAACACTAGCCACTCCTCCAACCGAAAAATATGGAAAGAAACTCAGTGAAAACAAATCAAAGGCCAAATTTACCATTCTAAGTAGTCTGGTTGATTCATTATTTGTCAAGGTCATGCATTACGACTTTGCAAAGGATCTTTTGGATGAGCTTCAAAATATTTATGAAGGAGATGCCAAAGTCAAAGGAGCTAAAATTCAAACCCTTATATCCAAGTTCGAACAATTAAAAATGAAGGAAGATGGAGATATTGCAGCCTACTTCCTACGGGTTGATGAAGTAGTAAATACAATTAAAGTTTTGGGAGAAGAGATGAAGAAGCCATTCATTGTTCAAAAAGTACTAAAGTCTCTATTAATGAGATTTGATCTTAATATTTCATCCCTTGAAGAAAGATAAGACCTAGCTACCTTCAACATGGACGTGCTATAAGGGATACTAACAACCTATGAAATGAGAAAAGAACATGAGAACCCAGTAATGAAGGAAGAAGCTTTCAAGGCATCCAAGAAGACAAAGAAAAAGAACAAGCAAACATAAAAGCCAGGTTGTAGTTGTAGTGATGATTCAGATGAAGATGTAGAAATGGATAACTTAGTAAGGAAATTAAAGAACAAAACCGACGAGTATAAAGGTATGATTCCATTGAAATGTTTTAATTGTGATGTGTTGGTCATTTTGATTTTAAATTTTCTTATGAGAATAAATATAGTGATGAAGAAGAATCTTCTAAAAGGGAAAATAAATATCAAAAGGGAAACAAGAGAATAAACAAAGGAAATTCTTCAATAAAAGTTTCTACTCAAATGAAGACAGTTCCTCATCAGATGAAGAGAATGATAACAGTGAAAATGATTAATAAAGAGTACTATTTATGGAAGTAGAAGATGATTCCTAAGAATAAGGTGAAGTTGATCTCAAAGAAGATCTTATCAGTGCATTAGAAGAACTTAGGAAAGAAACAAAGAAAAACAAGTCACTCAAGGTAGAGTTAAAAATGAAAGAGGGATCTCGTAATTCCAACTCTGAAGAAATCGAGCAGATGATCAAGAGTCTAAAAATTAAAATAGAACAAGAAAAAAGAATTGAGGAAGTGATTAGAATTCAGTTAGAAGAAAAGGAAAAACTGATTGGAAGCTTGGAAGCATAAATAGTCTTTTTAAGGAAATATCTTCAGAAGAAAGATATGTAGAAGAAGAGCATTAGAATATTGGATCAAGTCATCAGCAATCAAATACCATCAAATGAAATATCTGGAGTAGGATATAGTCAAGTACATAATGAGAAAGGATCAAGCTCCAATACAGGAGAACAAGAAGAAGAACAAAGAAGCTATGCAGATATTGTCAGAGATTATCTCAAGAAGGAAGAATGAAATCCCCCAAAGAAGAACATTCCAGAAATAAAGAAGACTCAAGAATATGAATTCTTAAGGAGTGCATCACAAAGAATATCATCTACTCTCAGGTGTCAAATATTCTTTTATGGTCATTTTTTTAATTATGCTAATTTTGGACACAAAGATGTAAATTGCAGAGCCTATTCCAAGAACACAAGAAACTATGCAGGGTACTTGAATAATATTTATCCCAGAAGATCTTATGAAGCATACAGGAGAAACCAAAACAACTTTGGATCATTGAGAAAGGAAGTAGAATTCCACAAAAACAATTTTGGACACATGGCCAAGGATTGCACATCGACTATTCCTCCAAGGGAACCAAAGAATAATATCCACAATTATATGCATGGACCACAAAATATTTGGAAAATAAAACAAGAACATATCAATGAAGGAAACCCATAAGTCATACTCTCAAGACTTGCAGTAGTACAAGATCAGGATAAATCTACAAGAAAAAGGGAAGATGTCAAATACATGAAGGTTTGTAAAAGAAATGAAAAAAGAAGAAGAATAGGTGAATGAAAACTAGGTCTCATAGATTGTACTCACAAGATTTGTAGCAATGAAAAATCATGATGAATAGAGAAGAAAAGAGGAATATGCCATATTTTAGGAAGATGGTGGATCTGCAGACGAAGAAAAAGACTACGCTGCATTCATGCATATTCCTCCTTTGTTCTAAGCCATCCATCTTGTAGAATCCCAGGTAATAAGAATATTGAACCTGGGGAGTCTATGCAGTAGTTTTTACAGTTCACAGATTTATCCTTCAGATAGCATGAAGTGTTTTAGAATGGTGTTACATATATTATTGATGTTGATTATCGATGATAGTGACAGGTTGGACAGGTTGATGTGAAAACAGTTGATAGTGACAATGATAGTGATAGGTTGAAAGTGATAGGATGGATTCATAAGACACTTGTCAATATTGGGAAAATAGATGTCAATGGATGAGAGCATGAGTTCAAGAAAGATTGGTTCAAAGACTAGCTCATATATTGATTCAGAGATTGGTTCACATATTGGTTCATAAAGTGGTTCATATATTGATTTAGAGACTAACTCAGAGACATTTAGATGATTTTGATAATGAAATATTTGAATTCTTAAGCTTTTAATGATTTTATATATGTCATTGAGTTATAAGAGGAAGAACCAATGGAAAAAAACTCCAAAAGGAAGGTACAAGGAGACCTACATTTTATATGCACGATATCTTGCAGGGAAGTCAAGGGGAGAGAAATAGTCAAAGAAGAGATCAAAAGAGTGAAGATAGGGGGAGAATCCCTAGAGAAAGAGTTACCCTTTTTCTCAGGATATCAAAGGGAGAGTAAGATAAATATCTAGAGAGAAAGAACAAAAACAAGGAAATAGAGAGAAAGAACAAAAACAATGAAACAAAGAGAAAGATCAAAAGCATAGAGACAAGGGTAGCGGCCCCAAAAGGTGATACCATTTTCCATTGATGTCAAAGGGGGAGAGAAAATAACAATGGCATAGGAGAGAATAGAGAAATGGTACACTTACATGTGAATGATGGACATAGGTGGAGCATGAGTATGAGTATGAGTGTTGTCATCAATGCATGCCTTTAGTGTTACTATCAATGACAAAGGGTGTTAAGAACCAAATATCAATATAGCATAGAAAAACCTCAGAATAAGTACCCAATGCCTTGAAAAAGATATAAATTCAGATAATAAACCTCTTCGAGGGGGAAACCTCCTTATGCCCACATAAATGTACAATTACAAGATGATTCAAAATGAAAATGTCTCCTTGTTATATATAGGAGACTAGGAGGTATAATTACAACTAATGGCCTAAAGCCGACATAAATAAAATAACATTACTAATATAATATGCCCAAATTAAGGGGTAATGATAAACTATTTAGGGCTTAACATGCCCCTCCCCTTGAGACAAGTGTTGTTCGCAATGCTTGAGTAACTCTGGATGCTTTTGTATAAAAGAATCATCTTCCCAAGTGGAATCTTCAGCCGGTAGTTTCCTCCATTTAATGATATACTATGAAATGGATCTATTCCTCAGCGGGCGAATTCTTGTGTTAGTGATGGATTCAGGCTCCAATATGATTTTTCCTTCCTTGCCAAGTTTTGTAAATATAGTTTGAACTGGGATCTTGTCACCTATAACCTTCTTTAAGCATGAAACATGGAAAACTGGGTGTACTCGTGAAGATGCAGGCAACTCTAATTTGTATGCCATAGTACCAATATTTTGCAACACCTTATAAGGGTCATAGTACTTTGGTGATATTTTATTATCCTTCTTGGCTTTCTTGAGGGACATCTGTTTGTATGGTTGTATTCTTAAAAAAACCCAATCCCCTACTTCAAAACTTCTTTCACTGCAATGTTGATCTGTTTGTTGTTTCAGATGATTCTGTGCCATTGTCAGGTTTTCCTTTAATATTTGGAGAACTTGTTGTTGATGCTCGATGTGATCTTCCACTGCTGGAACCTTAGATTTTTCTTTTAGAGAAGAAGTGATGGAAGGAGGGTGGTATCCATAGAGTTCCATAAATGGTGTCAATTTTGTTGTAGTATGAAAGGAAGTGTTATACCACCATTCTGCCAAGGGTAACCATTTGAACCATTGTGTTTGTTTATCAGAGACAAAGCAACGAAGGTAGCCTTCTAGACATTTGTTCACTATCTCGATTTGTCCATCAGATT
>ML779256.1:179715-216943 GCA_009831015.1 Picea engelmannii
CATCTTCATCCTTCCTTGAGAGTGCATCTGCCACAACATTTTTCTTCCCTTTTTTTATAGACGATTTCAAAATCATAACTCAATATCTTGGTTACCCATTTTTGTTTTTCTTCTGAAGATAGTCTTTGTTCTAAGAAGTATTTAAGACTATCATGATCTGTTTTGACCTTGAAGTGACTACCTATTAGGTAAGGACACCATTTCTTCAATGCATGTAGTATTTCCATCATTTCCTTCTCATAAATGGGTTTGTGTAAGTCCCTTCCCTTGAGTGGTCAACTTTCAAAAGCCAGGGGCCTTCCTTCTTGCATTAGGACAACACCAATTCCATATCTCCTCATGGTTGAGTAGATATGGCTCTGTGATGTTGGAGGACCCTCAAGAATAATCTAGAAGCCCCTAGAAGGTCATCAAGAAGCTTTAACAATAAAAGTGGTTGCAACAAGAGATTAATTATTGAAATATTTATTATTGATATTAATTGTTTATATTAATCATTGAATTGTCAGAATATTGGTTTTCATTGATGAGACCCTTGAATGAGAAGTCAACACATTGCATGTGAAGGTAAAGGAGATGCATCAAAAGGTTTCATCAAAAGGAGGTAAAGGTTGCATTTCAGTTGCATGTAATCATGAGATCCCCATTAACACACAATGTAGATTCCATTGAAGACTACTTCTGACTTTTATGAAGACTAATTGGTAGCTCTGAAGCAGTGAGTTGAAGTCAATGAAGTATAGTGAGGGAAGAAGTTTTCAAGAGCCGAGTGTATGCAAAAGAAGTTACAGACACAGGTTCTTTGATTATATCCGTAGTTTTCAGGAGGAAAAGTGTGAACATCCACGAGATGTACTGATGAAAAGCATAAACATCCACAAGAAGACAATATATAGGGTCACATACATATGAAGGAAAATTGTTGAATATCAGAGATCAATGATCAGAGGTCGGCTACAAGGTGAAGGCATGTATGCATGTGTATGCTAGGGTATGTATTTTGAAGAAATCAGGAACTGGTATGTCTCAGTGATTCACAAGCATTTGATTTGGAGAACTCCCTTATGGATCTTGGTATGAGGAATGTGTGGTTGTATTATTGATGAGATATTGATATCAGTAGAAGCAACAGAGGTATCAGAAAGAAAAAAAAACAAATATATTGAAATATTGGTCTACATTTATATTTCAAGGTGGTTGGACGAGGAAAGGAAAGGGGGTTGTATCCTCCTTCCGGTTGGAGATGGTAAATTAGGGAGTTGGATCTTCCTTTAGGTTGTAGCCTATAAAAAGGGGTTTAGAGTCTCCTTCCAATTGTAGTTGGAGAAATAGGAAGTTGATTCTTCCAATAAATGTACTCTTTGATAAATAAGAAAATAATTATGTGGT
The DNA here is from genome assembly GCA_009831015.1 of Picea engelmannii. NCBI lineage: Eukaryota > Viridiplantae > Streptophyta > Pinopsida > Pinales > Pinaceae > Picea > Picea engelmannii. Next base: position 181,105 of record ML779256.1, read on the forward strand.
TTTTTTCCACAATGGGTTTCCATGTAAAATTTTGGTGTAATGTGTTTATTTGATGCCTATGCATTGAATTATAGTATTGATGATATATTGAATGCTAATGATAAACTATTGAATATAATTGAAGATTTAATATTGTGTTTAAAGTAAGCATAAGTGCTCATACTGATTCACCCCCCCCCCCTCTCAGTATTCCAACACATATTCCCACTTGAAGGAGAAATATTACCTTGAGAGGTCATATATGGTGGTTTGAGGTGTCATTCATGACACTTGAGCAATAGAAACTACCTAAAACCTCAAGGGGTTATGTGTGGTGGTTTGAGGAATCGTGTTTATCCCTGGATGCCTCAAAATTTTTTACTTTGGTTAAGTCTTGAGTTCCCCCCCTCAACCATATCAAGACCTTGAGACCCATAGCTAATTCTAAAAACCTTGTGAGGGAATTAACATCCTTTATTAGAGGCCAAGAATACCCTCGAAAGGTCATATTTTTTTCTTTGAGGAATTTATCATGGATCTAGAAGCCTCAAATATTTATTTAATACCTAAGGCATGGTATTATTACCTAGATCATTTCTAAGACCCCAAACCACATAACTATTGATAAAAAATATCTGGTGGCATCGACATCCCCAATTATAGGATATGATACACTCAAGAGGCCATGTGTGGTTGTTTGAGACATCCTTCTTGGCCATGGATGGCTAGAAGCTTCCTTAAGGTCCTAAGATTCATGTTTCCTCTCCTAACCATGTCTAGGTCCAAAAGACTCATACCTAGTGCTAAAAAATAATAATGGCTCCTATATACATAGTTAGAGGTAAGGGATTCCCTCGAGAGTTCATTTTTGGTGGTTCAAGGTGCCATTATTAGCCCCAAAAGACTAGAAACTTCCTTTAGATCCTAACTCTTGGTTTTTTTTTCCTAACCATATCCAGGGTCTAAAGCCTCATACTTAATGTTCAAAACCTCATAATCTTTATTATCCCCATCTAAATACCAAGGATACCCTTGAAAGGTCCTAGAATATTCCTTTAGGACCTAAGTCTTGATTTCCTCTCTCAATCATGTCCAATGACTCAAGACCCATACCCAATGCTCAAAATATCATAGTGATTCCCATATCCCCACTTGAAGCCCAATGATCCCCTCAAGAGGTCATATATGGTGGTTTGAGGTGTCATTCATGACCCTTGAGCCCTAGAATATACCTACAAACTCAAGAGGTTGGGTGTGGTGGTTTGAAGCATTTTGTTTGGCCCTAAATGCCTAGAATATTTTTAATTTGGCTAAGTCTTTGGTTCCCCCCTCGGTCATATCAAGGCTTGGAGACCCACGGTTAATTATCAAAACCTTTTGAGGGAAATAACATCCTTTATTAAAGGCCAAAGATACCCTCTAGAGGCCATGTGTAGCACTTAAATACATTGTTCATGGATTTATATTCCTGAAAATTGTCTTCAAGACCTAAGGCATGTCCTTCTTCCCTAGATGATTTATGGGACCCTATGATGCATACCTACTGCTCAAAGCCACATAGTGGCATCAACATCCCCAGTAATAGGAAAAGGATACCCTCATGTTTCCATGCATGGTTGTTTGAGGAAGCCTTATTGGCCCTAAATGGATAGAATCTTCCTCTAGGGGATAAGGTTAATGTTTCCTCCCCTAACCATGTCCAAGTCTCTAAGACCCATGCTTTAGGTGACATTATTTTCCCCAAATTCCTAAAATATTTCTTTAGGACCTAAATCTAGTACTTCCTCCCCCGCATCATGCCCCAAATATAGTGCTAAAATCATTCTAATAGAGTACATATCCTCTATTAAAGGAAAACTATCCCAAAGAAATGTCCCATGTTGTGGTTCAAGTCCTCATTCATTTCCCTTCATCCTTAGAAGCTATCTTTAGGTGTTGGTGCCGGTGTTTCCTCCCCCAGCCATGGTCAAGGAAATGAGACTCATACCTAGAGCTCAAAACGTTCTAATGGTGCCCATATCCCATTTCAGAGGGAAACAATACTCTCAATACACTAAGGGTGGTGGTTTTAGGTGTTTTTCTTGGAGTTAGGTGCCTAGAATCTTACTTTAGGTCCTCAGGCTTGATTTTCCTCCCTAAACCAAGTCTCATGCCCGACGAACTATGATTAGTGCTCAAAAACTTCTAATGGTGTCCATATTGCAACTTGAAGGAAAAATATCCAATAAAGAGACCATATGTAGTAGTTTGAAGACTTATTGATGGATCTTGAGAGCTAGAAGCTACATTCTAGCTCTAGTGATCAAGTTTCATCACTTGACCTTGGTCCAAGTGTTCATACTAATACCTACTTCTCCAAAAACTATAATGGTACCAATATGCCCACTAAGAGGAAAATTATACACTTGGGACACCATGTGTATGGGTTCAAGGTGTTTTTATTATCCTTGGATGCATGAAATATTCCTTAAAGGCCTAAAGCACACATTTATTCCTGCCACCACTTTGAGGAACCCTTGACCCATAAATTCTGCTAAAAAATTGTAACGATGCACATAAATCCACTTGGAGGCCAAATATCTCCTTTGGGGGTCATGTGTTTTTCATGGGCCTCAATTCCTATAATATTCATGTATGTCCTAAGGCATGGGTTTTCCCCCCTAACCATATTTGGGACCCTGATACTGATACCAATTTCTACAAACATTATTATATCATTAATATCCCCACTACCAGTGTAAGGATACACTTAAGAGGTCATATGTAGTGGATCAAGGTGTTATTCATGAACCTTGATGCTTATAGGATTAATTTTTGGTGTAAGACCTAGTTTTTGTCCTTCAAATATGTCTAGGGTGCAAAGAATCATGTACTTAGTATCCAAAATTGCATAATGTCACCTACATCCCTATTCAAATGAAGGGATAACCTTGAGACGGCTTGTGTTGTGGTTTGAGGTGTTTTTCGTAACCATGTATTCCAAAAAGATTAATTTAGGGTCCAATCACCATTTTTCCTCCCATGACCATGTCAAGGGCCTCCAGACTCATGATTAGTGCTCAATTTTTTTAATGATTTCCATATCTCAACTTGGAAGATAAGGATTCCCTTTGGGTTCCATATGTGGTAGTTTAAGTCATTGTTGTTCTCCTATGTTAAGAAAATTTCCTTATAGCCTAAGTCTTTGGATTCCTCCACAAAACATGTCCAAGGACCTCATACTAATACCTAGTGTTGAAATATACCTAGTGTTGGATTCCTCCACAAAACATGTCATTAATATTCTCATTTGTAGGCTAATAATATCATTAGGAGGTCAAGTGTTGTGGTTTGAGGTGTTGGTCTTGAACCTTGATACATAGAAGAAACCTCTATTTCCTAAGGCCAAAGTTTCCTTCCCTTACAATTTCAAGGACCCTAGTACCCATACTTAATGTTCAAATCCTCCTAATTCCATTGATATCCCCTCTTGGAGGTGAATGATATACATTGAGAAAAATAATTTAGTCACAAAAGAATGAGTATTAGGAACATGTGTGCTCTTTTAATAATGAGTGTGTGCATTCTTTTATTACAACATCCATATTTCAGCCCAATATTAATGATCTATATACTTTATCAAAGACATATGGCCATGGGAAAATAAATGTATATGTAAACTTGTAGATGATTATGATAAATAGAGATCATGCCACTACAGGAGGAAATAGATAGAGTAATGGGGCACTGGGTATCCACAAGAGGGGCAAGGGTCCAAGAGGTCCAAGAAGGAAATGTAATGGGTTTTAATCTCAACCCACCTCGATCAATATTTTACCTTGTGTATGAACCTTCTATTTCCTTTAGAGTGTTTCCAAAGCCAATCATTGAATGTTTGTAAGAGAGTAGGTGTGAAGAGTCACTTTAGTATGATATGGTTCGCATGGGAACTGAGTAAAATCCTCCCTGCGATGAGTGTGAGTCAAGAAAGAAATAAAAAAGAGGAAATTCATTTGGAAAAATGTAGCATTTTTTCAATCAATAAAGGAAAAATCGAAGGAGCAGAACAATTTTTGTAAGTATCGAGTGTCTAAGACAGAGAAGTATAGGAATATAACTTGAGATAGAAGTAGCATGAACTTGCATAGAGACTCCAGAGAAGAGGTCACAAGTTCTGGAGAAGAAAAGGAGTGTGGACCATAGGATATGAAGAGGCATGTTGTCAGTGTTGATGATTGTAACTATGTGAGACATTCTCCAACTTACAAACCTATGAGATATGGATCATTGTAGCTATGTGAGTCTTTCTCTCAGCTTACAAACCTGAGAGAAAGACCCTAAGAAGGGTATGTTCTTCCTGCCTGAGACAAAGCTAGGAATGTAGAGATCAACTCCTCCATTCATAGAGTTGAGAAGAACTCTAGATGATTATCCAGTGGGAAAGGTGATCTGTTGAGTTAGGCATCCCTGTGGCTGAGCATAAGGTGAACGTGTGAAATCCCAAAGTGTTGGGTGCATCGTCATGTGAATAGAAATTAAGATGATGCATTAGCCTCCTTTGAGAAGCAAATTTGATGAGAAGACTCCAGATGGTTCTCCTCTATGAGGTAGTGGGAAAGAAGATCTGTAGAGTGGATGTGCCTGTGGACGAGAACAGGTGAATGTGTGAAGACCTGGTTCTTCTATGTAATGTAGTGAACCAAAGATATGATATCCCTATGGATGTGACCCTGGTGGATGAGCACTAGTGGGTGTATCAAATCATTTTCTATATATTGTTCAAGAGTCAGGCCTGCCTATAACCCTAATTATTATGTAAAGGTTACAAGTTAGGCCCACCATAATGTGATTAATAATAAATGAAAAAGATAATTGATCTGGTTAATATTAATTATAATAATTATAATAATAATTATATTTTGACTTAGTGAGGTTGTACCTATTGAGCCAATAGACACTTTTTTTTATAGGACAAGTATAATATAAGTAAAGGAAGATTCCCCATTGTGGAATCATATCCTTCATGTGAGTTTGGAAATTTCAACAAGTACATTCACTTGGGAAAAGTGTGCACCTCTCTTGGGTGCTAGTTTTATAGGGTTTGAACACCGTCTTGTGTGCTAGGTCTTTCTTGGTGGTGAAGTTATTTCTCTTGAAGAATATAGAAAAGGATTTGACTGGGTTTTCTTCCATTGTTGAGAAGGGTTTCCCAGGATACTTCTTGTGTTCTTGTGCATGGTGTTTCTTCTTGTGATCTTGGTTGTTGCAACATTCTTGTTTATGGTTAAGAAAAATGAAAATTGAAATGAAATACATTCTTTACCTAACTTATTGAAAAATAAACATGGTATCATAGGATAGGCCTTGATGATCCCATTGCACAATCATTTTCCATCCTTTCTCTCACACATCTGCAGAAACCGTAAAACTCTCCTAAGGTTTCCAGAAATTTTGTACGACCTCCTCTTCTGAGAGTTTTCACCACTAAAAACTTGGACGCTGGGGATAAAAAGTACATATAAGGTTATGGCCTCCTTCAACGCACCTCCAAAAATTCTCAAATCACATTTCCAGGCATTTCAAATTTTTGGCTCTAAGGGTTTCTAGGGTTTTGCCAAAATTTTGTAGAAAATTCTGAATTATATTTCTGCAAACTTCTTGAAGAAGCTCCTTAGCTTACCAGGGCTATCATATTTATCAAGGCTTATTGTTGGTAGTCATAATCCCAACAAAACCTAAAAGTGCTAGCCTAGCCTAGCCGTTAGGTTTTTTATCCTAGTTGACAAGGGTTTGTGAAGATGAGAAAAATCATGATGGGAAGAAAGCTCAGTTCCAAGAAGACAAAACTCCAAAGAAATGAAGAAATCAACATCTCATCACTCTAATGTATGGTTCCTATCAATGAAAAAACTTGGCTAATTGACAGTGGTGCCTCTAGGCACATGACTGGTCTTAGAAATCATCTAACACATTTTGTTGAGAAAGAGACACATCTACATGTCATTCTTGGAGATGATTCCAAATATTATGTGAGAGGAGTTAGAACTTCTACTTTCCAACTAGTTTTAAATATGAAACTTAAACTAGAGGAAGTACTATATGTACCCATAATGAAGAGAAACTTTGTCTCTATTTCAGCCTTGGAAGACAAAGGTTACAAAGTCACTTTCTCAGAAGGAAGAGTTCTTGCATGGAACAAAGACTTTCATATAAGTTCTTCCAAAGTAATTGGTATCCGAGAAAACAACTTGTACAAGTTGACCATCAAAAATTTTCAAGACCTACTACATAACATTATCAGATTGAGTGAGTTATGGCATAGAATACTTGCTCACTTTCATTATCGAGCTCTTCTAGCTCTAGGGAAAATGGTAACAGGTCTACCATAGATACAGATTAATCATAAAGGTTCTTGCAAAGGTTGTTCCCTTGGAAAAATTGTTAAAGGATCCTTTCCTAGCAATGACAATAGATCCAAGGAAATCTTCGACTTAATACATTCGGATGTATGTGGACCGATGATTGTTGCATCCTTAAATGGGTTCTTATACTATGTACTCTTCATATATGATCACTCCAGGAAAAATTGGATTTACTTTCTGAAAAACGAGGATGGAGTTCTTACCAAGTTTCAAGAATTCAAAGCTCAGGCTGAAAACCTGACCAGAAGAAAAATCAAAATATTGAGATCAGACAATGGAGGAGAATACAACTCAAAAGAATTTAACATTTTTTGTATTGAAGCAGGAATCAAGAGGGAGTTCACAGTTCCTTACAACCCTCAACAAAATGGGGTTGTAGAAAGGAAAAACAGAACTATCATTGAGGAAACTAAAGAAATGATACATGATTAGAGTCTACCTATGACTCTATGGGAAGAAGTTTGTATGACAACAATATATGTTGAAAACCAGAGTCCTCATCAGATTCTAAAGAACATTACTCGAGAAGAAGCATTCACCAAAGTGAAGCCTATGATCAGACACTTCATAATATTTGGATGTCCAGTATACCTTCATGTACCCAAAGAGAAGAGATCCAAACTAGAACCTTCAGGAAGAAAGGGTACATTTGTAGGATATAGTGAATCCTCAAAGGCATATTGAATCTACATCCCAGGTCAGAGATAGATTGAAGTAAGCAGAGATGTTACTTTTGAAGAATAAGTAGCCTTCCAGAAATCCTGAGAAGCTCAGATGGAAATCGATAGTGAAACAATACCTCCTCCTCCTTCAATAGTTTAGAGGGAGACAACTATTATTCCCTATGATCCAATAGCTCCAGTTGATCTAATTTCTCCAAAATATTCAGTTTCCCCAAGAAACATACCCAGAGACATCATATTTGGACATAAAATACCGGCTTGGGCTCGACAAACTTTAGAAGAAGCAGAAGGGCATAAAGCTCCACAAGGAGCAACCAAACAAAGCAAGAGACCAAAGAGATTCTCAAGCTACCTTTCAACCATGACCCACATTATTGATTCAGAGCGAACTTTTCATGGAGAAGCTTCAGGTGAACAACTATGGAAATATTCCATGGATGAAGAATACCAATCTATATTAAAAAATGATGTATGGGATGTTGTTTCAAGACTAGAGGGAAAGTCCATAGTGACCTCCAAATTGATTTACAAAATCAAACATGATGTTGATGGAAGCATTGAAAAATACAAAGCAAGATTTGTGGCAAGAGGATTCTCACAAATAGAGGGATTCGACTATGATGAGACTTTTGCGCCTGTAACCAGATATACCTCCATCTGATCTATCATTGCACTAGTTGCTTCCATGGGTTGGAAGATACATCAGATGGATGTAAAGACAACATTTCTCAATGTTGAAATTGAGGAAGAATTCTATATTGAGCAGCCAAAAGGTTTCTTTATACACAACGAAAAATCTCATGTATGCAAGTTGAATAAATCCTTATATGGACTAAAATAAGAACCACATTCTTGGTACGAGAAAATGTATGGATTTCTGATGAGTTTGGACTTCAACAAAAGTGCAGTTGATCCAAACTTGTATTATCACATTGATGACAATGAGTGTCTGATTTTGGTCTTATATGTGGATGATATTTTGCTCACCAGTTTAGAGAGACTCATTGTTGAATGCAAGCAAGAATTAACTGCCAAATTTGAAATGAAGGATTTGGGCCTGATGGATTATTTATTGGGACTAGAAGTATGGCAGAGAATAGATGAGATTTTCCTAAGTTAAGGAAAATATAATATGGATATACTGAAAAAGTTAAAAATGACAGGATGCAAATCCATGCCTACTCCAATGGTAATGGATTTAAAGAAAATGAGTGACACTAATTCAGGAGACGTATATCCACATATATATCGACAAATTATTGGATCCTTGATGTATCTGGTTAACACCAGACCGGAAATTTTCTATGCAGTGAATGTACTTAGCTAGTTTATGAGCCAACCAAAACATACACACTGGATAGTTGCAAAACAAGTATTGAGATACTTACAAGGCACAATTGGTTATGGCTTGATATATACATCCAATGTAGACTTAATCTTGGAAGGATATGCCGATGCAGATTGGGTAGGAAGTGCAGTAGACAGAAAGAGCACCCAGGTTGTTGCTTCACCTTAGGATCAGCCATGGTTTCCTATTGTAGCAGAAAAAAAGATCTGTGGCTTTAAGTATAGTAGAGTAATAGTACATTGCACTAAGTGTGGCAGTTCATGAAGCAGTATGGCTTCTCAAAATTTTGACTAACTTGTTTGATCACAAGATGGATCCGACTACTATTCATTATGACAACTAGAGTTGTGTAAATCTCTCCAAGAACCCAGTGTTTAATGACAAATCGAAACACATTTAAATCAAGTATCATTATATCAGATACATGGTGCAAATAAAGACAATACATGTGCAATATCTTTCTACTCATGAAAAAATTGTAGATATCTTCACTAAGAAAATTTCTAAGACAAAGTTCGAGTATTTCCGTGAGAGACTTGGCCTGATGGAAAATGCATCCCTAGTTGAGAGGGAGTGTTGATGATTGCAGCTATGTGAGACATTATCCATGTTACAAACCTGTGAGATGTTGATCATTTCATCTATGTGAGTCTTTCTCTCATCTTACAAACCTGAGAGAAATCCCTAAGAAGGGTACGTGGTTCCTTCGTGAGATAGACCTAGGAAAATAAAGATGACCTCCTCCATTCAAAGAGATGAGAAGAACTCCATATGATTATCCAGTGGGAAAGGCGATCTGTTGAGTTAGATGTGCCTGTGGCTGAGCACAAGGTGAATGTGTGAAATCCCAAAGTGTTGGGTGCATCGTCATGTGAACAGAAATGAAGATGATTTATTAGCCTCCTCTGAGCAGCAGCGTTGACGAGAAGACTCCATATGGTTCTCATGTTTGAGGTGGTGGGAAAGAAGATCTGTAGAGTGGATGTGCCTATGGATGAGCACAATTGAACATGTGAAGATTAGGTTCTTCTCTGTAATGCAGTGAACCAGAGATATGAAATCCCTATGGATGTGCCCCTAGTGGATGAGCACTAGTGGGTGTATCATATCCTTTTCTCTATATTTTTCAAGAGTCGGACCTACCTGTAACCCTAATTGTTATGTAAAGGGTACAGGTTGGCCCCACCTTAATGTAATTAATAATAAATTTAAAAGATAATTAATCTGGTTAATATTAATAATAATAATAATTATTATTATTATTATTATATTGTGAATTAGTGAGGTCTGCCCTGTTGAGACAATAGACACTTATGTTGATAGGACAAGTCTAATATAAGTAATGGAAGATTCCCCATTGTGGAATCATATCCTTCATGTGAGTTTGGAAATTTCAGTAAGTACATTCACTTGGGAAAAGTGTGCAACTCTCTTGGGTGCTAGTGTTCTAGGTTTTGAGAACCCTCTTGTGTGCTAGGTATTTCTTGGTGGTGAAGGTATTTCTCTTGAAGAATATAGAAAAGGATTTGGATGGGTTTTCTTCCCTTGTTGAGAAGGGTTTCCTAGGATACTTCTTGTGTTCTTGTGCATGGTGTTTCTTCTTGTGATCTTGGTTGTTGCAACATTCTTGTTTATGGTTAAGAAAAATGAAAATTGAAATGAACTACATGATTAACCTACCTTATTGAAAAATAAAAAATTATGCCTATAATTTGAACTCACCGAGTGACAGGAAACTTCCTTGAGGGTAATAAGTTGTGTGTTTACAATCTTACCTAGCATCTAAGATCCCTGGTATCCCTAGTAGTGAGATTTCTTTTTGACTAGGTGCACTGGAGGCCTAAAGGGAAGATGGAAGGCTTGAGGGACTATGAGAAGTGAAGGGGGTCCCCTTCCTCGTGCTGTACAGGTCATGGGGAAGAGAACTGAGTGGATTGAGATATTTCTAGGAAGATTATATACCTTGGGGAGTTTTTGACTGTGAAGGGACACCCTGTTTTTTGGATACAAGTCCCCAACTCGCAGATGATCTACTTATAATATCTAGAGAAGTAGGTATATGGTTGGGAGGAACCTCCATCCCCTATATTCATTTTCACCTTCTTGTTTAATAGATAAGTGTTTAGTCTCTATGTTAATTCCCTATTTCTGTCTTAATTGTTGTGCATGGGAATTCTTGATTTCAACATGTTTAAATATTATTATTAGTTGTTTCTTACATCTATTATGTTGTCTTTAAAAATGTTGTTAGATGCATGTGTTAGGAGTGCTTCACTATATACTTATATTTATCATTTTTGGTAGAAATATTTTACAATGGTGTGCCCAGACAAGTGGTATGGGTATGTTTCAGAGTGTTCATGAGGTATCACACCTCGGCTAGGGCCAGGGTATGTTACAGAGTGGTATCATATATCTAGGTTGTAGTACTCAAACTATATGGACTAGATACAATGCGTAGAGGCGAAGTGACATGGATACGTCTGTAAAGTTTTGACATAATATCATGTCAGGGATTGGGTATGGATTTATAGAGTCATCCATGGAGACTCATGGTGGATTGGGCAGAGAAAACCCACTGTCTAAAAACATTTTGGAGTATAAACTACTCAGAGATGTCCTATTCATATCACAATGCATTTTTGTGACTTGAAGAGAATGCATAACCCTATACCTAGAGTAGCGGATACCCACAAATCAAGGTTTTCTTATAAAGGAGACTTTCTAAAAATGTCAGATCTAGATATGGAACCCAGTCTCAATGGAACTTTGTGGGCCAGCGATGTGCAGTCCACATAGTGGTGACAGATATGCCATGTGGAGATATTAAAGTGGAATATCCTCAACAACAAGGCCATGGTGGCAGGTCATGGGGAAAATAATGAATGATGAAACCTGGAGGTGTAACCTAGACCATCAATAAATCGAGAGATCCAATTGTTTTTTTAAAAAGGGAATTTTCAAAAAGATTGGATCTCAGATGCCATGTCAGCGAGTGACCTCAATAGAAAAATTAGAAATTCCATGTCATGAGTGGCTACATCAGCGTCTACAACATCACCAAATGATCATAGGAAATATATCTCGAGGAGACATGGATGGTCAAGATCTTCCCTAGCATAGCAATGAATCTCTAGGGGTTTGAGGATTTCAGATTCATAAATATGGAAAATTGGGAAGCTATCTTTTTATAAAATGATGAATCCCAGATGGCAAGTTAGCATACAATGTTAGGTGCCACATAACCCCTACATGGAATCCATGTATGATTAATTTCATACCATGCAAGTAGATGAGTATTACCTAGAGATTTCAGGTGGAGGGTAATAAGTGGAAAAGGATAAGTGTCCTCCCATGGTGAATTCGGGTATAGGTGGGAACCATGTTGTTCAGTGAAGGATATATGAGGATATGGAAACCTAATTTTGTATGATAAGGGACTTTCATAAATTTTTGGATTCCAAATGTCCATATATCCAGATTCTAGATGATTGGATGGCAGGATATTTGGAGATTTCGAAAATCTGTATATTCGACCTTGTGTCAACAATGAAGAAGCTAGGACTTATTTATAGCATGGATAGGGGAGCCCCATCAATAGAGCCACGTAGGATAGTAGTGGTATGTATGATTCCACATGTTTCTAGGTGGCATAGTGACGTCATCATGAGGGTGATGTGTAATATTATTCAAGGGGGCATAAATTTCTACTCATGACTCAATTTTGAGAAACTCAATAGTCATTGGAAATATATTTGAGAGAGGAATCCACACACACACCCATAAAAGTTATTTGATTAGAATAATTTGTAGTAAAATAATAATAAGATGACATGTGGACTTAAAGAGAAGAAAATTAGGCATTATTTTTCCAGAACTGTGAATATTCATTTTTTGTCTAACAAAACTTTTATTGGATGTCAATTTTCTTGCAAAATTAAATAGGTTCAAGAGGGAAGTTTGGTTCCTTTATGAATGTTGTATTCATGGAGGATGCATAAGAATATTACATATATTAAGAAGAAAACATGAGGTTATTTGGTAGCATGGGAAATGTAGAGACTGAGTCAAATGGGCACATAAGCTGAGTGGGACCAATAGAGCTAGTTGAAACTATGAGAATCCTATAGAAAGAAGTGCAGATCTATCGAGAATATTATTAAAGGATAATGAGATATCGGGAACATATTCTATAGATTCTAAACATTTTGAAGAAGAAATTCAACAAAGACTCTGGAAAAGAACAAGAAACTAGTGTAGGGAAAGAAACAACATCTAAGTCTTGTGATGAAAGGGAGGATTCCATAGGGTCCATATAGTCAAGGACTTTAAAAAAAAAACATCACCACTCCCTAGGAAACTAAACAAGAAGAAATAATGAAAGATCAAGGTCAATAAGAAGCTAAAGTGTATCCTATGTTAGACATCAGAAGAAAATACATGTGACAAATTTCTTGCAAGGAGAGCTTAGGAATCTCAAGCCACCAACGTTTGGTGGAGAACACAAGAAGGGAGAAGAGATTGAAGCTTCTTTGTTGGGCATGAGGAAATACTTCTAGTGCATGATTATCCGTCAAATTTGGAGGCCATAATTGTATATTATAATATCCAAGGAAAGGCCTCTATGTGGTGAGATAAGCTCAAGAAAACTAAGAATATTGATGAGAATAGGATTTCTTTGAAATAATTCAAGAAATATTTCCAGCACCAATACTTGTCAGAGCGGTATTATGACATGAAGATGCAAGAGTTATTTGAACTCAATCTTATAAGAATGAACATGGATGAGCATGAATGAATATTCTTGTAGATTTTGATGTATGTGGGTTTCATCAAGGATGGAAGGGTTAATATTCATAAGTTCTTGAGCAGGTTGCCATCATTCTACAAGGATAAAATTCAATATGATGAAATTGGGAGTTTAGAATAAGTCATAAGAAGGGATAAATATGTATATGAGCAAGGAAGAGGAAGGCCAAATTTCCAAAAGTCTTGGGATGATAAGAAGAAAGGAAATATTGATCAAAGGAAGAAGGGTTTAAATCCACCCTTTGTCAAAAATATCTCTCAAGCATATCAACAAAGTAAATTAGCTCGTAGTTAGGTTATAACAACTGATGCAATGGGTAAAGGTCCAAGGAAACATCCCATGATTTTTTTGGGGTGTGATGATGACCACATGTACATGTATTTTCCTCACAAAGGAGATAAGATGAGGATTGTGCACAACATTGAGGAAGTTTATACAATGTAAGATGTGGGTAGGAGCATGCCAAGGATATGTAGCCTTGGATAATATACAGGCAAACTACCAATCTCACATTATTGAGATAGAAGGTATGATTGAAAACCAACCCATATATATATATATATTGATTCTAGAGATAGTCATATCTATGTAGATCCCAAGATGGTTGAAATAATTAAATTGAATAATGTAAACATGGAAAATATTAGTTATTTCAGTTAGTTACTAGAGCTAAGAGGAGAATTAGTGAGCTTGTCAAGGAATGCCCAATGAACCTAAATGGAGTCAACACTGAGGTAGATTTGAACATCATACCCCTCGGGTCATATGACTTCCTGATTGGTATGAATTGGTTGGACCAACATCATGTTGTCCTATATTATTATAACAAATATTTCACATGCCTTGATGAGGAAGGAAACTAAAGGACATTTCAAGGTATTCCAAGGCCCATAATTGTAAGAGAAATTTCATCATTACAAATGAAAAAAAGTTTCAAAAAAGAGTTCAAAGTTTATGAAGCTCATATGGAAGATTCAACCAAGGGTAAGGAGCCAAGTCTTGAAGACTACCCACTTCTGAAAGAATATGAAGATGTTTTTGGGGAGATGCAAGTTTTACCACCATAAAGAGACATAAGTTTCTCTATTTACTTAATTCATGGGGCTGCCCCAATGTCTAAATATCCCTACATAATGAGCACACCAAAAATAAAAGAGTTGCAAATGTATCTAGAGGAATTGTGGAAAAAGACGTAATACCCCCAAGTGTTTCTCACTAGAGTGCCCTAGTACTTTTTGTGAAGAAGAAGGACGAGACTTTGATGTTATGCATAGACTTAATATAGGTGGCCAAAGTCATAGTGAAGAATAAATATCCCTAGGAAACAATTGATGATCTCTTTGATCAGTTGAAGGGGGAAAGGATATATTCCAAGATTGACTTGAGGTTGGGTTACCAGCAAGTAAGGATGAGAGATGAAGACATGAGAAAGACAACTTTTAGAACAAGATATGGGAATTATGAATTTGTAGTGGTTCCTTTTGGGTTAACAAATGCACCAACTGCATGTATGTGTTTAATTAATGGAGTCTTCATGAATTACATGGACACGTTTCTCATTTTATTCTTTGATGACATTCTCATATACTCTAAATTAGAGAAGGAGCATGAACAAAATTTAATAATGGTTCTTCAAGTTTTAAGAGAGCAACGATTATATGCCAAGTTGAGAAAGTTTTCTTTTTACCAAAAACATATACAATACTTGGGCCACATTGTTTCAAAGGATGGCATAGTATTGGATCTAGAAGATTGAATCAATCAAGAGTTTTCCAAGAACTAAAAATATTTCTAAAGTTACATATTCTATGGGCTTAGTTGGATATTACAAGAGACTCATTGTAGGTTTCTCAAAAATAGCATGCCCAGTAACTTCTCAACATAATAAAGGGGTAAAGTTTGAATGGAGATCCAAGTGTGAAAGAAGTTTCCAACACTCAAAGGAGTTATTAACCAGTGCACCTGTGCTAAATATCATAGACCCAGATGAATATTTTGTTGTGTGAACAGATGCATGAAACAAAAGGCTCGGTGGGGTTCTTACACAAAATGGACACATAATCTATTATGAGTCCAAAATTTTAAAGGAGCATGAAATTAATTATGCCAAACATTACTCGGAATTGGTATCCATAATACATGCCTTAAATATGTGGGTGTATTATCTTATGGGTCGCATGTTTGAGATAAGGACAGACCATATCGGTCTGAAGCATCTGTTTCACCATCCAACATGAAATGCCAGGAAAAAAGATGGTTGGATTATCTCAACGAATACAATTTCGACATCAAACAC
The DNA here is from genome assembly GCA_009831015.1 of Picea engelmannii. Lineage (NCBI taxonomy): Eukaryota > Viridiplantae > Streptophyta > Pinopsida > Pinales > Pinaceae > Picea > Picea engelmannii. The sequence goes on from ML779256.1 coordinate 196,622, forward strand.
ATATAGGGAAAAGAAAACAGAGTGGGTGATGCACTCAACAGAAGGGTGCATGAAATGTGCACTACAACTATTAGTGTGTACAACACATATTTGAAGAGAAGAATTTTAGAGCCTATAGAAGTAGACCCACATTATGTGTAGGTCAAGGAAATATTGTAGTAGGGTATCCTACAACATAAATATAAAGGATATCATCTACATGAGGATGGAATCCTCTTATTGAGAATCATATTTATGTTCCCAATTTATTGGAATTGAGGAACTTAATGTTAAGAGAGATGCAAGATGTTCCATATGTTGGACATGCATGATACTATAATACCATCACATATATAAGAGGGTAGTATTTTTGGCCTAGTATGAAGAGTGATGTAGCAAGTTATTTATACAGATGCATGGAACGCCAGAAGGTAAAGGCTAAGCACAAACACCCAACAAGGTTGTTGGATCCATTTCCCATTACTGCATGCAAATGGGAGGTGATCACTATTGATTTCATTACTAATTTTCCCAGGACCATAAGGAAACATGATTCCATTATGGTGGTAGTGGACAAGCTAAGAAAGGCTGCACATTTTATTTTGTTAAAAGTAACACATAAGATAGCCAATATTGCATAAATCTACATGAAATAAGTCACTAGGATACATGGAGTTCCTAAATAAATAGTATCATACTGAGATACCAAGTTCACTTCCAATTTATAGAAGGTGATGTTTAAGGGATTTTGAACCAATCTCAATTTCAATACAACATATCATCCAGATTCAAATGGAAAGACATAAAGGACTAATTGAATAATCAAGGATATGTTGAGAAGGTATTTCATGGACACACCTTCCATGTGGGAAGACCATTTGAATTTAGTTGTGTTTGCCTACAATAATGGGTATAATGAATCTTTGAATATGAATCCATTTGAATCTCTATATGGAAAACAATGTAACACACTAGTGATATAGGATATTCTAGCAGACATGGCCATTTCCCATTACTGCATGCATATGGGAGGTGGTCACTATTGAGTTCATTACCAAATTTCCTAGGACCACAAGGAAACATGATTCCAGTATGGTGGTAGTGGACAAGATAAGAAAGGCCGCACATTTTATTTTGGTAAAAGTAACTTATAAGGTGGCCAATATTTCATAAATCTACATGAAAGAAGTCACTAAGATACATGGAGTGCCTAAAGCAATAGTATCATATTGAGATCCCAAGTTCACTTTCAATTTCTAGAAGGTGTTGTTTAAGGTATTTGGAACCAATCTCAATTTCATAACATCATATCATCTAGATTCAAATGGAAAGACATAAAGTACTAACTGGAAAAACTAGGATATGCTAAGAATGTATTTCATGGACAAGCCTTCCAGTTGGGAAGACCATTTGTAGTTAGTTGTGTCTGCCTACAATAATGGGTATCATGAATCGTTGAATATGAGTCCATTTGAATCTCTATATGGAAAACAATGTAACACACTAGTGATCTAAGATAGTCCAACATACATAGCCATTTCCCATTACTGTATGGAAATGGGAGGTGGTCACTATTGATTTCATTACAAATTTTCCTAGGACAACAAAGAAAGATGATTCCATTATGGTGGTAGTGGAGAAGCTAAGAAAGGATGGACATTTTATTTCAATAAAAGTAACTCATAAGGTACCCAATATTGCATATATCTACATGAAAGAAGTCACTAGGATACATGGGGTGCCTAAAGCAATAGTATCATGCTAAGATCCCAAGTTCACTTCCAATTTATATAAGGTGTTGTTTAAGGGATTTGGAACCAATCTCAATTTCATTACAACATATCATCCAAATTCAAATGAAAATACATAAAGGAATAACTGAATAATCGAGGATATGTTGAGGATGTATTTCATGGGCAATCCTTCCAGGTGGGAAGACCATTTTCATTTAGTTGTGATTGCCTACAATAATGGGTATCATGAATCATTGAAGATGAGTCCATTTGAATCTCTATATGGAAAACAATGTAACACATTAGTGATCTAGGATAGTCCAGCAGACATAGTTGTTATTGGACCCGATTATTTAAGATAAATGGAGTAGCAGATGGTTAAGATCAAGAATAACCTTAAGGTTGATCATGACATGAAGAATATTTATGCTAATAAAAAAATAAAATATAAGGATTTCAAAGTGGGGGAGCACGTTTTCTTAAAAGCTAAAGCCAAAATAAGCTCACTGAAATTGGGCAGTTTCCCAAAATTGACAGCAAGATCTATGGGCCATTTGAAATCATAGAGTGAATAGGACTAGTTGCATACATGCTAGAATTACCTACATCTATGAGAATTCATAATTTGTTCCATGTTTCTTTATTAAATAAGTATATACATTATCGTAACCGTGTAATTTGTTGAACTGTGATCTCGGTGGAGAAAAAAGGGTATTTTCAGGTGGAACCATTGTGCATCGTAGAATGGAAAGTTAAGGTGCTCTGGAAAAAATCCATTGGACTGGTAAAGGTTCATTGGAATTGCTACGATAATTAAAACGAAATATGGGAGAATGAGGAGGCCATGCGGGAAGATTACCCACAAATTTTTGAATTTTTTGAAGAAATATTAATGTTACATGTGTGCATAAGTGAATGAAGACTCCATTTTGGGAGTTGATAATTCCTAGAGACACATTTTAGATGTTTCTTTTCTAATATATGTATTTTCCTAGAAGGGAAGTGGTACATCCTGAGGGATTGTGAGCAATGAAGGGGGTACACTTCCTTGGGTCTTCCATATTGCAGGGAAGAGAGAATGATGGTTGGAATTGTTGTGGGAGATGTGAACTTGTGAAGGTAGCGAGTATTTATATATTAAAATATTTGTATGTAATTATAAAATTTTGTACGCTCATGTGCACTAAGGGCAATATAGTTAGTAGGGGAGGATAATGTAACATCCATGTTTTACCCCCATCGTAATGATGTATATACTTTATCAAATACATATGACCATGGGCCAAGTAATGTATATGTAAACTTGTAGATGACTATGATAAATAAAGATAATTCCACTATAAGAGAACACAGACAAACTAATGGGGGGATAAGTATCCACAAGAGGGGAAAGGTTCCAAGAGGTCCAAGAAGGAAATGTTGTGGGTGTTAATCTAAACCCACCTTGTTATAGATTTTACCTTGTGTATGAACCTTCTATTTCCTTTGATGTGTTTCCAAATCCAATCATTGAATTCATGTAATAGGGTGGGTGTGAGAAGTCACTTCAGGAAGATATGGTGAGTGTGGGGGATGAGAAAAATTATCCTTGGGAGGAGTGCGATTCAAGAAAACAAGTAGAAAGAGGAAATTCATTTGAGAAAGAACAACATTTTTTCAGTCATTCAAATAAAAATATGAGGAGAATGCATTCTAGAAGAAGCGAGGGTCTAAGACAGAGCATTCTCAGAATAGAACATGAAATGGAAGAAACATGAATTTCATAGAGTCACCAAATTATAGGTTGTGAGTTATGGAGAATCACATGAGCATGGAGCACAAGAGTTGGAGAGGTGTGTTGTCAATCCTATGAACTAAACTCTCTGAGTGAGAGGAATCTTTCTTGAGGGCATTAAGTTGTGTTCTTATAGTCTTTCCTAGTAGTTGACATCCATGTTATTCCTAGTAGTGAGATTCATTTCCTACCAGGTGCAGTAGAACCCTAGAGGGAAGAGGGAAGGCCTAAGGGACTGTGAGCAGTGAAGGGGGATCCACTTCTTTGGATTGTTTAGTTCATAGGGAAGAGAATTGGGTGGATTGAGATAGATATAGGAAGACTAAACACCTTGGGAAGTGTTTGATTGTGAATGGACACCCTCTTTTGTCTATACATAGCCCCAACTCAAGGGTGATCTATTGCTGAGATATGGAGAAATAGGTCTATGGTTCAGAGGAATTTATGTCCCTTTTAGTCAATTGATCTTGTTGTTTAAAAGATAAGTGTTTAATCTATTTGTTAATTCCATGTTTATAACTTAATTGTTTTTCATGGGAATTCGTAAGTTCAACATGTTTAAATATTGTGAGTTGTTCCTTACTTATATTATGTTCTCTTTAAAAGTGTTATTATATGCATGTGTTTGACATGTTGAACTATATATTTATGTTTATTATTTTTGGTAATAGAGACAAGTTTTATAGTGGTGTTCTCGAATGGGTGGTATGGGTATGTTTCAAAGTGTTCATGAGTTATCATTCCTTAATTGGGGATGGGGTGTGTTACATTTATTAAATTTTCTCATTCTTTTTAATGCGTGCATGTTCCTTTTATTCAAATATTTTTGGGTGGGATTGACAAATTTAAAATACATTTTTACTGACTTGGTTATTTTCGGTTTAGGTTCGGAACAACAAACCTAGTGGTTTGGACTACAAGTACATCAAACCTTAATTTTTTAATGGCTCTCATTATCTTTATTTTTAACTTTATTTTTTTTATAGGTTACACAAATCCTTCATTCATGAAACTGAATACACATATAGAGCCAACTATGCATATTCCAAATATTTATCTTTTTAAAAGAGTTAATGGTGTTTACTATTTTTGATATATTTTTTTCTTGACATATATCAAAATCTAAAAATACATACATCTCTTATTCATGTTGTAACTTTTTATCACTAAACTATTTTTATAATTAGGTATACATTGCACTAGTATAAATTGAGATCTACAATATAAAAATAAACAACAAATTGTTTGACTATGTTAATACCCTTGTACCCTAAACTAACGCAAGGCCTTGTAATTTCAATCTCCATCCATTTCATTAAAATCACTTTGAAAAATACTTAGACATTGATGAGCAATCCTTTGCAATGGAAAATGTAGTCAAAGTTTGAGTACATAATTATGGTGATTGCAACCAAAGGTACATCGAGTTGAGTTCTTTTTGTTGTCCATACATAGCATAGCAAGTTGGTAGTATTGTTCATTTTTTCTAGAAACAATTCTAGAGACTGTTCATTTTTATATTAATACAATATAGGTTGACCTATTACTAGCAAGATAAGCAGAGTCACTTGAACTTGTTGATGGTTATTGTTGGCCTATGGTACCAAAGTAGTAGCCAAGATTTCAACCTGAGCATTAGAAGAGACTTCATGTGCATACAAAATTCAAAAATCATAGTATCAACCTCGATAATCTTCATAGGTTCCATTCAATTCGATATTAATGTGCAAAGAAGTTGCATTGAAGACAAATATCTTAGTGAAAAAGTGTTTGTAGAGTTGTGATTTTTATTTCCTTGATTGATATTGTGTTGTTATATTGTTTCTTTTGTGTATTTCACACCAAAAAGCAATCCATATCACTAATCCCAAGAATTTTTTCAAAGTGGTTTGCACTTAGAAATGTATCGAGAATAGAGTCCCTATAGTGATTTGAAATATAGAGATCTCTTTGTTTGAAAAACAGGATCACGGAGCAATTAAATAAAACAAATGCGGAAATAAAACACATAAGATACACAATACAATAAAGACATAGATATATGTGGTTCACCCGGTGTGGGCTACGTACACCATAGAAATTTTCAGGTCCTTCCTTTTTATTATCCATCAAAATGAAGGGATACAAACTACAACACACTTAATGTAACTTTCTTTTCTTTATCTCATAGTCTCCTCTCTCAAAATACAATATTCTTCACATACACAAATGTAATACAATTCCCTCAAGAAAAAAGGGTTTCCTTCTAGGGAAAAAAAACCCTAACATAACTTCTACTATCAGATCTGCGAACCTATAGTGAACGTTCTAGATTGACTACGAAATTACAATATTTTACAAGGAAAATTTCCCAAAATTTTGCTTCGAGGGAATTTCCCCCAAATCCGCCACTAGGGGGGGGGGATCCATTAATTTTATCCACCCCCCATGGACCCCCCTAACAGCAATAGTGGGGGTTCAAGCCACCCCACACCCCCTTGTTAGGAAATGTGATCCAAGCACAAATGAAACAAACCTCTGTATTGGGAAGATAATTAGGCTCCACAACCAACACTCTTTAATCCCTAAGAGCATAGACCAAAATTGAATTTTACAGAGTATCTATGTTTGTAAAGTGAGTGGGCTATAAGTCCATGCTTTATGGATCACTTATAGAAATATCAAAAAACATAGTAACAAATATTTTTTCACTAACAAAGATCCACATATCTTTCCACTAGCTAGAGAACGTCACTTTGTTGGGAAAAATGAAGAAAAAGGCATATTGTTGAAGATAAAAATTTAATTAAGGTTATGAGGCCCAATAGGATACCAAGCCATTGGTAAAAAAAAAAGTGTTGACCATGGGGGTGCTCAATTGATTTTAACCCACGACCTCCCATAATCCTAAGGATGGGAGAAGGCTTTGCAAGGGACCTAGCATATAAACCTAAATGAAGCTAGTTAACTCTTCCTTTTACATATTAGACTATAAGACATATAGAGAAATATGCAAAGATTTTGATTGGACATTAGTATGAAAGGATATAATGCATACATACCACTATGAATGGATATTTATTGGACATTTTTATGAGATAATATAAGACAAATAGAGTAGTGTGCATGGATTTTGATTGAACATTAATGGACTAAATAAATAGGTTAGTGTAAATATTTTTTTTGAACATGAAGGGACTAAAAAAAAATATTAGGGTATGAATGTTTTGTTATGGACCAGGTTCCTGAAAATGATAAAAAATCAATGAATACAATCCACTTCGAGGGGGAAACCTCCTTTTACAATATATCCAATTCAAAAGACAATATTTGATGCTTAGATAAATGATTCTTCTTTATTATAAATAGGAGATAAAGTGAGCATGATGTAAACTACCGATAAGCCAACCTAATCCTAGATAATAAAGTCATAATAAATTATTGTTAGGGAATTAATATAGGGCCTTAGGGGCCTTAACATATCCCCTCTCTTTTAAAAAAACATTTCCCTCAAATCTTGTAAGTGAGGGTATTTCTTAATGTGTTGCTCACTTTCCCATGTATCTTCTTCTTGAAAAATATTCTTCCACTTGATTAGGTACTCCATAATGGATCTATTCCACATAGATATAGAAATCCTATCTATAAATATTTCTGACTCAAGAATCAACTTCCCTTCTTCATCTAATTCTAGAATTTCTGCATGCACTAGCATAGTTTGTCCCAAAACCTTTTTTAGGAAAGATACATGAAAAACATTATGAATCCAAGAAGAAGGAAAATATATCTCATACACCACTTTTCCAATCTTTTGAATAGTATTGTAAGGTCCATAAAATTTTGGAGATAATTTCTTATTATTCTTTTGTTTGAGAGTAGATTAATATAAGGTTGTAGTCTCAAAAATACCCAATCACCCTCCTCAAATTGTCTTTCACTTCAATGATGATATTCTTGCTACTTCATCATGTTTTGTGCCATTTGAAGGTTTTCCTTAAGAATTGCATTTATGTAATATTTTCCATATGTGACTATGTTTCCTCCACTTTGGAATGGTCCTATAAAAAACATAAAATTATGGGATTTGGATATACATAAATGGATTCAAATGGGGACATCTTAGTAGATGTGATATAGGTAGTATTATACCACCATGTTTCTATAGGAATCCACTTCACCCATTGTGACTTCTTGTCTAAATAAAAAAAATGTAAGTAACCCTCTAAATATTTGTTAACTATTTATGTTTGACCATGTATCTATTGATGCTTTGTTGAGCTCATAGATAGTGTTGTTCCACTCATATTCTATAATCATTTCCAAGAATTTCCTGTGAATTTTGGATCTCTTTCACCTACTGTCACTTTAGGAATTCCATGAAATACATAAATTTACTTCATGAACACTTCTGCCACTTGAATTTTTGTATATGTACTTCAAATTCCACAAAAATGTGCATATTTTGTGAGTCTATCCATGACCACAAAAATGGAATCCTCACCTTATGATTTTGGTAAACCTGTGATGAAAATCATTGATATATCTTCTAATCTTTGATTAGGTATGTGTAAAGGATGAAGTAAACTTGGATTTTTTACTATTTGACCTTTATTTCATTGGCAACCCTACTAGTATATTACAAATTTTTTAATTTCTTTCTTCATTCCTTCGAAAAAAAAAATAAAAAATTATCCCTTGATGTGTTTTAAAAAACCTTGAATGTCCTAGCATCGGAGAGTCATGAGACTCCCTTAAAATTTGTTGTGTCAAGTTTGATTGAGGGAATAAAAATATTATACCCTTGTACCAGAGAATATCTCTCTTCCATTCCCAATGTTCCATAGAGTCAATCCATTCCTTAATACATTGTATGTTTTGTCTCTTACCATTGTCATTTTTCCATTCGTGGAGGGATTTCTCTAACCACACTAGAATGAAAGATATAATGGAATATAAACTTGAGGCTTTTTCTATTCAGGAAAGGGTGTCTGAGACCACATTGTCCTTCCCATTTTTTTATACTATTGACAATGTGTATATATTCCTTCCTATTTTTGGTTTCACAATACACTATCATTTAATTTTTCAACTCGTAATCCTATTTAGTCTTGTGAGGCTGTCAGTGAAATACAAAGAAGGATTTTTCCACTATTATGTAATTTAATATAGATAAACAAATGAGAACTATTCCAACCATAAAATTATATAGAGCATAAAAATGGAATTAACAATGTCTTTGACCCCCATCCCAGTTGGTGGCACCTCATATAGTCAGACTACTAAGGACTAGGATTATAGTCTTACTATTTCACTCTATTCACCAAGTAGGACCAAGAACAATGTGATTCCATAGCACTCATAAAATAAAACATCATTTAAAAGAAAATATAATTGTGCCATATAATATCTTTCACACACACTACAAAATAAAATATAATTATGAATTCTACTCTAAGACTAAAAAAAAATTTATAAACAAAGGACTAGCATCATTCCCAATTCCTACTTAGTTAATGGCACCTCTCATGTTACAACCATTGGAGATCATATCCAAAACTTAAAATTTTTCTTAGCATACTTAAGTATCAATAGAGAACACATTGATCATATAATATCCTATCTCTACAACACCTTAATTATGTAGCATCATCATTTGATAGCATGGTCTACAAGTGACCAAGATGAGGCAGAATGCTAAAGTAAAACATAGTAAGTTAAAAGAATATAGAATCAGGTAACTAAACATTAGCGGAAATGAAATAAGAAGCCATCATGCTAAAATTAAATACATACAAGAAAATAAAAATAGCATAGTGCCTTACCTCAAGTGGGCCCACCTCAACGTTTGACATGTTATTAAATTCATAGGATCACTAGAACAGATTTATGACAACAATCCACACATAAACCAGATGTGATAATAATAGAGTTTTATAGTGAAAATGTCTCCAGTTCAAATTAAAAAATCTAAACTAAGTAAAACATAGTAATTTAAAAGAATACATAATCGGGTAACTAAACATTAGCGGAAATGAAATAAGAAGCCATCATGCTAAAATTAAATACATACAAGAAAATAAAAATAGCATAGTGCCTTACCTCAAGTGGGCCCACCTCAAGGTTCAACATGTTATTAAATTCATAGGATCACTAGAACAAATTTATGACAACAATCCACACATAAACCAGATATGATAATAATAGAGTTTTACAGTGAAAATGTCTCCAGTTCAAATTAAAAAACCTAACCTACTCTCTCATGGAGTGTCAACACATATATACATGAAAGGGGGCATGTTGTTATAGTCCAAAAATGCCCTACCTATGCATACATGTCATTGGACTTTCCAATTACATATTTTTCCAAAAATACTACTGAGGATTCCTCTTAAAAAACAATTTTTTGGAGGATGTACATGCCCTATTGAACTGATAGCCCACATACACACGCGTCCTACATACTATTTATACCATGTGCATACATGAGATGCATACTAGAAAACCCATATTTACCTCCAAAAATTGCAAAAAATATAAAATTATAAAGAATTTGGTGGTATTTATGGGCTATTGATGGTTTCCCAACCATTTTACCCATTGTATCTCGTCCCCAAACCGAATAACCATATTTTTCTCATATAAAAAGAGGTCTCGGGGTCTCATTTCAATACCAAGAAAGAGAATAAGAAAAATCTACCAAAATCCCTTCCCCTTCTTAGCCCAAGTTTTGCATCTTATTCTGAGTTTTGGCCTCAACCTTCCCATCCATACCTTTCTCCTTATACAACCCTTTCTCTTTTCCCAAGTGATAATCTGGTTGTGGGAAGATAGCAAGGGATTTATGCACTTGGAGCCACAATAGAGGCGCTGGGACCTAGTTCATGGAGCGTTATCCGACGAAGGTTGTAATATTTGTGATCTTCATATTGAATAAAATATTTCTTTCTTGTCCCAAACATTGTGTCTATTTTCTTTCAATTTATTTATGAATTTATATCTATATCTAAACATTGATAGTGATAAGTAGAGATCGTATATCTTGTAGCATTTTTTTCTAAGCTTTTTACAGGTCATCTTTGGGAGGAGACCCACAATCGAGGAAGCTACAAGGGCGAAAGAGGTCTACACCATCCGCAAGGATCTAAGGTACACCTATTGACCTTATTTCCTCTCTCTTGTCATTCAGTTTAGATAGTTTTGGGGTAGATTAGGAATAGATCTATATTTTAAGTAAATTCAATGCTCTTCATGTACCTTGACCCAGTAAAGGAGGATTTTCCCCACTAGCAGAATTGGCGACTCCACTGGGGAGTCTCTCTAGGGTCTTAGTGGGAGATCTTGGTTAGATTTGATTTTTCAGTTTCTTTCTGATTTTTCTAAGTGTTCTAAGTCAAGTTGGGTCTCTGATCACCTTCCAGGATCCTACCAACTTCCCTTGCCTAAGTTGTCAATCCAAACTTTTTCTTTTTTTGAAAATTTACAGAGGTGTACGCGCCCTGTTCTCTATACAAAACACATACATATGTGTTCTACATTATATACATCCCGTGTACATACGAAGGTTGGTTGTTCACAACATGTGTCTCTGTTGTTTTCGATAATTTTTTCAAAATATTTTCTTGTTTCTATTGGAAACTTGTTGTTCCCAGGTCTTCATGAGTTCCTAGAGCTTCTACTGTTTGTGGTTTAGACAGTTTGCAGGGTCAAATTGTTCATGAAATAATAAAAAAATAAATCATCTTATCTCTCTGTGTTCCAAGAATTTTTGGCTTATTCTATAGTCTCATTTAGCATGTTTTGTTAATTTTTCTTTTTATTGAAAGAAAAGAACAATAAAAACCTTATTTTTTATGCTAGTTAGGTCTCTGTCTTTCTTTGTATTTCTTTGCATTATTATTTGAAAAAGAGAAAGAATTAGTATATGGTTGTGTTTTCTTCTCATATTGAAATCATTTGAAAAGAAAAATAAGGAATACTATCCTTTCATTTTCTCTTTTGTTTCACTTGAAAGTTGCATTGTGCATTTTGCATGCAAAGGAGTAAAGATTGCATATTTAGGTTTAAAGGATTTTTCATGCTTTTTCTTCCTTGAAACTCTTTTCATTTGAAGGATTACTGTAAATTTTTATTTTCCATTGTTCTTTTAAGTTTTATTTTTGCAAGAGTCTCAAACAACATAAGTTTCACTTCCATTCCTTGAGTAAGAAAATCCCTTAAAACGAACAGGCTAATCTAAAATATATCAGTAACACTTTTTCTAGGGTTCACCAATAGCTTAAGCTAGGGCCTTGGATTAGGTGTGGAGAGGTAAAATATCCAAGGTCAACCAAAAATTAACTTAGGTTTATGTGCTAAGGTGTGAAAAATCCACTTTGTAATTACTCAATAGGGGAATCTCCTCTCACATAAGACTCAAACATGAGGTCGCATGGAGGATGGTGATAGAGGTATCCACTTCTAATCCCAACAAAGAATTTGGGATAGTGTGTATTGGGGGTGAATCATGTAAAGTTATTGGCCTAACTTGTGTCATACAGTTGAGACACTTGGATCCATCCAAGTTACTCTAAGAGTGATTATGGCCATGTTGTGTTTCATGGATCAAGAGGATCTTCAGGCTTAGTTACCCTACCCATACACTCGCTCGGCTGTCGACTGGCCCTCCTGGTTGTTGATTGCAAGTTGGTGACCTAGTTTCCATTATATATATTGAAACACATGAGATTGTGAGGGGTGTATTGCGGTAAATGAGATAGACTTTATACTCTCTGGGCGACACTTGAAGGGATCGTCGGTCGAAGGTCTAGGTAATTTTTTCTCCTGGACATTCATTTTCCTTTGTGAATTATTTGGACGATTAGGACTTCATTTCCCTGGATCGGAAGCATTCAGAAGGGTGGTTTGTTTGGTTTGTATATTTTTAGGATTTTGTGCTTAGTGGTGTATTATGTTCTCCTTAGTTTTCCATAGTGAGTTAGTCAGCCATTGATTTGGTTATCTAACCTAAGGTGGTACATCTCCCACTTCGTCCGTCGTGAGGACTTGTCAGTATTATTCTTGGAAATGTGGAGTCACCTCCTTATAGGCATATATTTTTATAACATTGGTTCTCCTGAGTTAGTGTGTGATACTTTTACAGACTTGAACAATCCTAAAAGGGAATAACATGTGCATAATATCTTCATGGAAAACTTTACTGACGATGCCAGCCAAAGAACCCCTTTGCTAGGGGATTCTTCTGCTTTTCCTTTCTTAGGAAATGTTGGTGTCCCTTTGATGGCCACATTGTACATTCTTGGGTTGAATTTAGGACTATTGGAATGGTTGGGTACCATTCCAAATGTATTGAATTTTCATGATGCTTATCAGTTAAGAAACTTATTTCATGGGCATCATGTTGATGTTCCTTCGTCAAAAAAGTCTTCTCCTCATCCTTCTACCTTCTCTGGTGAAAGTATAGCTACTAGTAACCAGAATTCTATATGAAATAGAAAGAGGAAGAATAAGAATAAGAAATCACCAACCTCTCTGAGTCATGTTGGAGATAGGTCTTCAACCTCTGCAAGTCATGTTGAATACCAACACCCAACCTCTGTAATTCATGCTAGGGGGGAATTCCAATCACTGTTATTCATACTAGTGATAGGTCTGTAGCCTCTGAGAGTCATGTTATCAACCAATAACCAACCTCTGAAAGTCATGTTGGAGATGTGAAACCAACCTCTTCGAGTCATGTTGAGGACAAGCAACCAACCACTGATAGTCATGTTGGGGGAATTGATTTTGTTGAGAAACCTAGATGAATAGGATGTAAGCCTAAGTTCCCTTGTAATATTTTCAAGGGAGAACATCTTACTCATCTTTTCCCTGACATTCCATAGGCATGAATATTGTGGTCCTTGTCTGCAAGATCTTCTGAGGTTTCCTCAGAGTTTATTCATCCAGTGGTTGAGAAAGTGGTCATGTTGATGCAATCTTTGGTCGATCCCACTCCTTTTTTGGGGGGTGATGTGCCATTATACCATGTTATCTCACAACCTATTCATCCTTTGGTTGATGAAGTTCTCATGCTGATGAAATATTCGGTTGATCCCACTCCTCTTTTGGGGGTTGATGTGACTTCAGACCATGTTGTCTTGTAGAATTTTCATTTAGTGGTTGAGGAAGTGGTCATGCCGATGCAATATTTAGTTGATCCCACTCTTCTTTTGGAGAGTGTCAATTCCACCAAAGAGGTCACATTGATGAAATATTCAGTTGATCCCACTCTTCTCTTGGAGAGTGTCGCATCTACCAAAGTGGTCACGTCGATGCAATCTTCAGCTAATCTCACTTTTCTCTTTGGGAGTGATGCATCTACTGACTATGATTTTAGCATTTCCAGTTCAGTAATATCAAAACAAGGGGGCATTATGCTCACTTCAAGCACACCCCCTCCAAGTCCTAGGATGGTTTCCTTTGATTGGAATGACCTTGTTGAGCCTCATATTCCTTCTTTTTCACCCTTTAAAATAAGGGTTGAAGTTAATTCAAAAAAAATGTACCGGTGTATTGTGGATGAAGGAGCCTCCGCAAGTATTTTATCCTCCTCGTCTTGGAAATATTTGTGTTCCCCCAAGATTGTGTCTGCATCGCATGAGTTGTTGGATTTTGATAGACGTCCTAGTGAGTATTTGGGGATTCTTCTTCTATTACCTATCCCGTTAGGTGGGAAGAATTTCCTTGTCGATGTTACAATAGTGCAAGGCCTGTTCGATTTCAATATGCTTCTCGGGCATGATTATGTGTATTCTATGAACGTTGTGGTGTCTATGCTCTTTCGGGTGATGCATTTCCCTCACAATGGAATCATTTTCAATATCTACCAACTGGCATCTGATAATCACCATCCTAATTTGACGTTAGTTTAGGCTGCCCCTTTATATGTTCCTAGTGTTCGTGTAGACTCTACCCCTCCACAGGTTAATTATGTGGCATCTTATCCTCGATGTTCAATTTCTCCTGAGAAGGAACTTATGAAATCATGTTTTCCTTATCAAGACATGGTCTTGTCAATTGATTAGTTTTTTTACACAACGGAGAAATGGGAGCCCTTTCTTCCCCCTCTTGGTCTGAGTGATCTTGAGTTTCCTTTTGAGTCTGATCTCATTGTTTGTATATCCTCAAGACTTTGTGCTTGTGATTATTCACTGATATACTTTTTCGGTCCTGATAAAAACCTCCATCGTCATATGGAATATGGTCATTTTACTTTTCCCTTTGGGATTGTTCACCTTCCTTGTTCGTGTGATTTCTCAGATATTGAATTCCCTTCAGATGAGGCTATCCTTGAATCCATGACTACGTTATATATATACCGTGGGAATAATTACACTGTGGTTTATGTTTCCTTCCCTTTTGGAATACTTTTCACATTGACTACCGAAGAGACTTTTGGTCAGAGCCTAACAACGGGCTCTACCTGAACTACTACCACACATGAGCCATAAGGATATGTGGTACCTTATACATATTGTATAGTCTAGGTTTGTTGTTTTCAAATTGTGTATTCATTAGCACCTCTTATTTTCCTAAGTTTCTATCTACATCAAATCTATTAACTTTCGATGAGTGTTATTGGCATTATATGCAGGATCTTGGAGATGTTTTTTTATTTGAATTTTGTTCATTGTATCAATCCGTTATGACAAGTATTGACCTCGAAACTGGCATATAGTTTATATTTTTTCCCTACTTAATTTTTTGCATTATCAGTTTCCTGGTATTTTTTGCCTTAGGATCAACCCCACTAAATTGTGACACTAACCTTCCTTCTTGATAAGTGTGTTGTACTTGATGTGGTAGAGCCTTCCTTCCATGGGAATCCTAGTTAGATCCTCATTTTCCTTTTGGTGCACATGCCCAAGTACTTCATAGGCATGGGAGTCCTATTTAGTCCTACCATGACTTTATGTTGAAGCCTCATACTTCTTCTTCATCTTTCTCGGGCTTATACCCAAGGCACTCCCCTATATCATGGTTTTTTGTCTTTCAGACTCGCTTAAAATTTGAAAGCAACATCTAATGAGAGCTTACTTTTTCTTTTCGGTCTAGTCTAGATTACTTAAGAAAAGAATCCCCCCTCGAGGCTTATTTAATCCATTTTCAGACTCTCTAAAAACGAGAATATTGTTGAGCGATCTTGTTTCCCTTTACGCTCGCCAAACTCAAATTTGAATGCACATCTGTCCGACGATATTTTACCCCCTTTTCGGTCCACACCGTTAATTTATGAATAAATGTACGCCCTAGGAGCTGTGGTTTGCTAGGAGAGTATTCTCAGGTGTAAGTTTAACCCTTTTTTGGGCCAGAGGGACTAAATTTTCAAAAAAGGTCCATTCTCCTTAGCTTTGGTTTATCTCTTTTTCGGGCCTTGGAGATTATCTACGAAATGGGAAACCCCCCATAGTCCATAGTTAAGCTCTTTTCAGACTCCCTAAATATGAAAAGATTGTCGAGTGACCTTGTTCCTTTCACACTCATTAATTTGTCCAAAAAGAACATTTATTTGGCATAAGTTTAGCTCTTTTTCTTGCCAATAGATTATCCAGGAAAAAAGTACGCCTCGGGAGAGTTCTCCCAAGTTATATTTTATACTTTTTTGGGCTAAGGAGACTAAACCTACAAAAATGTTTTGAGTCCATAGTTAAGCTCTTTTCAGACTCCTTAAAATTGAAAATATACCCAAGTAATCGTGTCTCAATCACACTTGTTAAAATGGTTTTGAAGAGATGTCCTTTTGGTACAAGTTTAACCCTTTTTCGAACTGCCTGGACTAGTCATGAAAAAGGAACTCCCTAGAGTCTTCTTTAGCATTTTTTCAGACTCTCGAAACGTGAAAAACCACCAAGATTACCTTCTTTGGGATCATAAAAATTCACATGGAAGGAGTCTTATTGTGTCATGATTCATTGCATTGCATGTCTCATCCTTGTGTCTTTGGCCTAGTGTCGGCTCCATGTTTCTCTCAACTAAACCTTTAAAGAATTCCTTATATGCAAGCCTTTCAACACGTTTTGTCCTTGCGATCTGACACCTTGACCCATGGAGGAATTTTCCTAAGTGTCCTTATCCTGCACAAGTCTCCTTGCTCTGAGCATCAGTATGTTCCATGTGCTTGGAACTAGTTTGCTTTCCCATGACACTCATTCCTCCTTTGTAATGTAGCATGCTTTTATTCTTTTTCAATCTCGTTAAAATTTTGAAAAAGAAAAAAAAAATCAAATATTCCAAAAAGAGGGGACAAGATTTACATTCTCTTTTATTCGAAAACAAGATAGTCGCCCTTGGACAAAGCACATCCTCATGATTTTTCTTTAATAATTGGGATTTAGTATGCCCTTAGGAAGTTGTTCCCGTTACATAGAGTTGTGTCCTCCTCCATTTGGTTACTCTTCCAAACATATGGAGAGTTTGTGGTGCCTCCTGTATCACAAAATTATTTCAATATTACGTTGCCTGAGTCTCGTCACTTTTCATGATTTTGTCCAAGGGAAGTTTTATCCAGCCTGAGTCAGCCATTCTGCAATTTGTCTCTTGAATTTCATGAGTCAGCCATCCCAAGAGTCCATTCAAGTCCAGATTCAAAATCAATGAAGTTTTGTGCCTGATAATCGAGATCCTCGATTATTTCCCTGAGAGCATGTTGAAGACCTCAGATAGTGATTCTTACACTCCTATTGTACTCCTACCTGAGCTATTGAATATCTTGAATTTGTTTCTCGAGCTATGAAGTCTTCATCTCTAGCCACAGACATCAATGCTTATTGAAGATGCATATTATATTGTACTTAAATATCACCAAATGATTTTGATGTATATTTGTTGTGTATTGCTCGCGACTACACTTTATAGAAATTTATATGACATGAATATACAGTGTTCTTGATTGGAATTGATGCTTAGTTCATCCCGAGCATGGGTATGCCCACCTCAGATAGATTATCATTTTTTTGCAAATGGCACCTAACAAACTTTGGTCCTGGCTCACTTGAATGTGTTCCTTCCTACTAGTAAATATATTTTAATGTATTTTTTCCATCAACTTCTATTCTAACCTCACACATTAGGGGCCATTTATTATAGTCTAAAAATTCCCTACCTATGCATACATGGCATTGGCCTTTCCACTTACACAATTTTCCAACTTACTGTTGAGAATCCTTCTTAAAAAAACATTTTTTGGAACATGTATACATCGTGTTGAACTACAACCTGCGTACACACGCTAGATGAATATTAGTCAACTTGCATACATGCACGAGTTTCATGATAGACAGCCCGCGTTTACCTCCAAAAGTTGCAAAAAATATATAATTGCAAGGAATTAGGCAGATTTTATGGGCTATCGAGGGTTTCCCAACCATTTCACCCATTGTAGCCGATCCCGAAACTGAATAACCATATTTTTATCATATAAAAAGAGGTCTTGGGGTCCCATTTACAACAACAAGAAAGAGAAAAAAGAAACTCTACCAAAATCTCTTCCCCTTCTAGCCCAATTTTTGCAGCTCTTTCTGAGATTTGGCCTCAATATTCCCCCTCTATCCCTTTCTCCTTATACAATCCTTTCCATTTTCCCAAAGAGATCAGTTGGTTGTGAGAGGAAAGCATGGGAATGATGCACTTGGAGCAACAATAAGAGGATCCTGAACCTGGTTCGCAGAGCGTTTGATGATAAGAAGGTTGTAATCTTTATGATATTCTTATTGAATAAAAGAGTTATTTCCTACCCCAATACATTGTGTCTTTATATCTTTATTGATTAATGCATCTATGCTTATATCTGAATATTAACAATGACAAGTAAATATTGTATATTTGTTGCATCGTTTGTCTAAGTATTCTTGCAGGCCATCTTTGGGAGGGGACCCAAAATCTAGGAAGCTACAAAAATGAAGAATGTCTACATCGGATGTTAGGATCAAAGGTACACCTATTGATCTTCCTTCCCCTCTCTTGTATTTCAATTTAGATAGTTTTGGAATATATTAAGATTAGGTCTGTGTTTTAAGGGAAGTCAGTGCTCTGCCTATTAGAAAATAATAGGCATCCTCATTTAACCATAGACAATATAGCAATATTATCACCGAACCATAAGTTGAAGCCACCCCCGAGCACCTTAACCTTGAAAGAGAGAATAATTCTGGAAAAAAACCCTAGGTCCAAAATCCAATCAAGGTAGCATACCACTCTCTAGAGCTAGCATACCAAGCAGAAAGTCTAAACCATAACCAAGAGAAAGTCCAAGACTAAAACCGAAAATACTAGTTGCAGTAGTTGTAGTTGCAATTACTCTCCAGACTTGCTCACTTACTGAATTTTTGTAGTTGTGAGTTGTGTGTGTACAAATGAGCTCTGGCATCCTGTATTTATATTTCTCTTTCTTATCTTTCTGGGTCGAATTCTCTTTCTAAAGGCTAAAGATTCAATATTAAATTATTTTCTTTAGCCAACTTGTCTTATAGGGTTATATTCAATCCTTTATGGTTTCTTCTTGCTTCCGGGAATATTATATTCTTGTCAGGGTTATAAGTGGAGGTTAATACCTCCTGCAACTACCATAATATCAACACTCCCACCTAGCTAGGGAGGTATTGAAGGAAATGGTCTTGAGTAGAAACATACCATTCAATCGGTAGCATCATCATAACCACTCAAACTATCTCATGATTAAATCATGAGCACCATCATCACTATAAATATCCTATGACAACATCAAATGAATCATTTCTTTAATCCATACTCCATATGAGTAATGATGTTGAATAAGTCACTCACTCCATAGAGTGATACAAGAACTATTCTTCTAATCTGAACATATGTCCTAGAAGAATGTAACATCCCCCTCGATACGATGACCCAACTCCAGTAACTAGTGCAAAATTTTTTTTTTGAGTGCGTGAAAAGTGTGTGCACGCGTAACAAAGGGAGCAGACACACTCGACCCTGCGTCGTCACCCGACGACTAGCAAGACGCAACCAAAAGATCACCCTTAGTTGAGACTCAACCAAAGGATCAACCTAAGGCTATAAGGAGACGTCTACATCCCGCCCGAATTACACAACCAAGCAGTACAATGATTACGACCGAGTACCCTGAACATCACGACCACTATGGAAATGAAACCCCAGAATTCTGATGGCAACCAACCATCATTATATCGAGGCTTTGTCCATGGCTCAACTAGCATTAGACTTCCGATCCTTTACTGCTTGTATATACCATTAGCTCACTAGTTGCCCTTCTACCCCTAAGGGAAGGTAAAGCCATGATTTCGATTTCCCCCAATACTATGACCTAAAGATTGAAGGTACACAGTCTAAGACCTTGCATTTATATAAGCTAACCAATTCGACCACATTCAACCACATAACCCTAGTGATAACAACAAATTCTGTCTTCTCAAAAGCCTAACAGGTCAGCACGTTATCTCACAATTATTCGATTATATAAATTCTAGATCCATGGGAAGGCCACCATAACTATTCATTTAACAATACAACCCAAGGCAACTGATTCTAAGCTGATTTAATTCTCCTTCTTGCCATGAAATTATCTAACACCGTTACCATACATAGCAATCTACTTACCCACATCACTCTACGTTAGGTTCCAATCCTAGATCACTTTCTATAGCCCCCTAACACTTCATTTAAGGAGTAAGGGTTTAATTTTTTGGGTTACAAACAACACTACACTAACATTACCATGACCAACTGTATCACCTATTACTTCTCATTTACATCCTTCCAACATTAACATTCTATTTATAAAATCACCATTGAAAGTTTAACTAACACACATCATTGCCAAAC
>ML779256.1:242335-257306 GCA_009831015.1 Picea engelmannii
CCCCCACATCACTCTCAATGCCCCATACCCAATGCATGTACTTGAAAATAAATGAATTTATGTGAAAATATGTGTTTTTTCGTCATAAAGAAACATTCAAAATTCATTCATTAAGTACTTATAACATTCATTCATTCATTCATTCATTTGTAGGCAAAAAATATTTCATGACATTAGTTTATATTATTAAAAATAATATGTCATAATGTTTTTACAATCACTTATTTTTTGGCTTTTTTCTTTTAAAAAATTCATAAACCAATTGATCATATTCTACAACATTTTTATCAGTTCTTCTGGTCACCTCTGCAGCTTGTCTTATTGTTTTTCGAGTCATGTACTCACAACATGGATCCTATTGTAAGGTGTTGGGATCTACTGCAATAATGAAGAAATGTTAAGTTGATATGTTTTGTTTATATCATTACACGTATTTCATTAATAAAAACAAAATTAGAGTGGTGCTCTTTACCTAATGATGCCACATCATGTACTTCATCTCCTTGTCTAGTTGCCTCATCTTTTACAGGATGACCCTTTGCATGATCTAGAGTTGAAATATCAAAGATCAAAATTAATACATTATTTGCAATTAAATATTTTCAACTTTAATTCATACTAATTGTTTTGTAGCACATGAATACATCCATTACCAGGATGCACAACATGACCTTCATTGGTCATTCGATCTCGATCCTGGGCATTAATTGTATTGTGGCTTTCCTGCTTCAAACAAAGAGGCTCAATATTTTATGGCCAAAATTAATAATGAATAGACTGCACAAGTAATCAATCTTAAATAAATTTTGTTGATTTTATTTACCTGCACACAAGGTGGATCACTGGAAGACTGTGTTGGCCCAATGCCCAAGATTTTTTGGCATTTAACTATAGTTGCAAAGCCATGATGGAATCCAAGCCTCAAGTTTTCCTCCATTGGCACTTCATTGAATTGATCGACCTGCATTTTTTCATAAGATCATCAATTTATATTTTATGGTGAAATAAAAACAAATTTCTATGCAATTTATTATTTGGATACAATATTTGAGTTATGAATACTTACAATTCATGCCACCAGATTCGAATAACCACCAAGATGAAGCTTGTGTTGGCCATGCTTTTCTAGTCTATCCTTTTTTTCCTTTGATGTGTCTTGAAGCCTACGAAAAGTTTGAAATACGTTAGATGTTGCAAATTTCATGTAAAAATAAAGAGTAATAAACATATAATTGCATTGTTCAAATTATTTCATACCTTACTATGCCCGGTGGTAGCTTTCCCTGTTTTCTTAAATCCCTCTCCCTTCCATCATCCAGCATGGATTTCCACTCCCTTACTGGAATCAATGGAGGGTGATCATACCTAGAGTTGATTTCTATTTGAATCCTATATTGGTCCCTCACAATCTTCATATGTTGGCCGAATTTCTTGAAGACCTCCAATCGGTTGAAGGTTTCAACACCGAACAACCCAATCAAGCAATTAATTAGCTCATCTTTTAAATTTTTGATTTGTTTATCCCACCGTGTGTAGATGGTGGGCCCAAATATCTCCAGTGACCAATCATTTAGATGTTTAAAGAAAACATCATTTCCTATAAAACGATCATGTCATCATTAGTTTAAAAAGAATGATCTATGAGTAAATTTCAATTAGATTATATATAATACTTAAAACATTTTGGCAATACCTAGGATCTTCTCTATCTTTATGGGAATGATATTTTCATCCACCAATTTTATTTTCTATATTGTTCTCGTGCTAATAACACGGGATCCAAAAAATGGATATAGAAATATATGAAACCAATATACTCATCAAAAAAACGTAATAATACAACATATTTAATTTGTACAATTACTATGTGTTATACTGGATGGGTCGAGGATGGTTTCCTCTGATCTATTGGGGACTTTCTCTGGTCAAGCATAGCCTACAACAAAAATATTGAAAACATTAATATCGAAATGAAACCAATAGATTCTCGAAAAACATAATTAAAAAACACATTTCTTATATTTAATTTGTACAATTTACAATGGGGTATACCTATTTCCCCAATGATGGTGTCATCTCATCCATCGGGGACTTTCCCCTATCAACAACCTGCAACAAAAATATTGAAACCATTAATATCAAAATAAAACCAATAGACTCTTGAAAAAACATAAGTAAAAATAAGGTATACCTGCTTCCTAGAGGATGGTTTCATTTAATGAAAAATATTCCTTATATTGATTATATCGAAATGAAACATTAACAAAAAACATTGATTAACAAAAACATAAGTTATTAGATTCATTAATTACATGTTTGGTGAAATGTTATATTTACCAGTCCCATAGTAACAATGTTTGTATCTATTTGATTCAAATTGTAATTGATCAAAAAATCTTCCCCTGCAGCTATTTATTTTATGGCACACATGAAAACATGGTTTCATTCATGCTCCTAAAATACACAATTGGATTGTTTATTTGTAAACCTAGGTTGTGTACTATTTATAAAACCTGCAATATTCCCTGATGCTTTTGGCCTTCCGTTAATGTACATACTCAATCCTTTATTTTGATTATTGTATCTTAGCTGTAAATAATTTGCAGACACTCTGTATATGCGCATACTACGTGTATATTGGACCATCCACATCCAATATCTATAATTGTAGTAGGTTCCAACATACTCCATCAATTCAGTACATCTTTCGTAACCCACCTTTATGCCATCCGTGCAAAACAACCCCAAACCGTGTGATGACGATGGTGCAATCTGAAATATCCTCTCGTTCACAAAACAATTGTGTTTAGATGAGGAAGATCCTTGAGTACCCATTGTTAGATGTTTGTACCTCAAGGGAACCTCGATGTCGCCTATGGTCTCATAATCATAAGAACATGACTCCCCTTCCGCGAGAAAAAATTCCATTCGTTTATGGAATTTTCTTCTAATCTTTTGACATCTAGTTGATCTCCCTCTTTTAGGCCTACTAGATGCCTCACTATCCTCTAGTCTTCACGAACTTACCTCACTCGTGGAGGGAAGATCTAAAAACTACCTATTTGGTTGTACCTGCACTCCATAGAATGAGATAAATAGTTAACAAACATTTGTAGAAGGATACAACAATCTCTTGATTCAGAAATATGATTCATTAAGAAATCCTCTCACTCTCCCATGAATACCTCATATAATCTTTCTCCTCAGTGTGTAACCAAAATTCACTACTTACAAACTCTTGTATTCACCCACCCATCCATCATCCTTTCAAGCATCTTAATATGTATTTAAGATTTCTTCACTAATCATATTGTGACTGCAATACTTGATTTATGTCTACACATAGATCTATGAGACACAATTGAGCTAGGAAGTATTGTATGTAACCCTCGATCAAAAATTATCGAGGGAATTTGGTTTGTTTGTTTTTTCTTGTTGTGAGGAGATATGGAAACAAGAAATTCATTATAACAATCATGGGCTATTCAACTTCCAACAAGAAAAACAAAAGGGACTATGGTAGATGGCATTGGTAAACAAAAAGTTTGGAAGGATTGGCTTGTTTATTCAAAATTTGAAATAATGGGATTCATTTGGGAAAATGATTTAAGCACTTTGTGGAGGTACATGGCCATGAAATATTCTTGATGGATGATGTTGAAGAAGCATAAGAAATTTAAGTCTTATTTTAGAGATTAGTTCCTCTACACATGTGAGGAACTAGCTAGTTTTTCATAAGTTTGCAACCTCTTTTAATATGTTTGTGTGCCCAAAATTGAATGACGTACCTAACATTTTTTGTTTTTGAGTCCCTAAATTTTTTACAAGGTTTTTATATGTAAAGTAGTAGAACTAAATGGTAGCCTTGTCTACCTGATAATTTAATTTTTTTAGTAAGTTCCCCAAGCCTAGATAAACTTTTGTTTCGTGCATTAACTTGAATTTAATGGTAAGTCGATGGGTACACATAATCAATTACAATGGTTTGATGTACCTTCTATTTGTAGCATGAAATGTATCAATTAAACTCATCTTAATGGAAAGAATATAACACTTGACTAGAAAATTAATGAATTAAACTTGAACAAAATACATACCAGAATAAACATTATTGTATCCACACATTAGAGCTTGACATGTGTCACCTGGAGTTTGAATGTTCCACATGTAGGTTTATCTTCTTCTAGTTAGGTTTTTCATGTATTACACTAGGTCCACTTTGTATTGTTGGAATCCCTCACCTTTCATACAAATTAAGGGAGGAGAGATTCCTCAAAATAGAAGAGATGATCATCCCAATAGGCATTGCAAATGAATTTGATAGGGTAAATCATTCATTTATGTTTGATTATTTATGCATGTTTGGTTTTCCAAATCCATTTATTATTTTAATAAAGGGTTGCATTGGTTGTCCTTGAATAGCCTCATTGGTGAACTGCAAAACCACCTATTTCTATTAGAGTGAAAAAGATCTAAGACCAGGTAGCTTGTTTTCACCACTCTACATCATAACTATGGATTCCTTAAGCAGACGATTAGATCAAGAGCAGATAGTTGAAAACTTAAAAGGATTTTCAATAGTCAAAGGAGCTAAAGAAATAAATTGTTCACATTTTGTTGATGATACCTTAGTCATTTGGAGAGCATCAACAAGAGTAGTTGATATATTTAAGCTAGTGTTGGATCAATTAATGAATGTATTAGGAAGTCATATTAACAAAGGAAAAGGTCATGTGTATGAGTGGAACACCTCTCCCCAGCAAGTTGCATAAGTTGCATTAAGTTGCATAAAGTTGCATAAAGTTGCGTTAGTTGCATAGTTGCACATAGTTGCATAAAGTTGCATAAAGTTGCACATAGTTGCATAAAGTTTCACATAGTTGCATAAACTTGCATAAACTTGCATAGTTGCATGTTTCATGCATGACATGCATTGTCACGCATGCATTTCCATGCATGCATGTCATGTGAATGTTGAGTTAGTTCTCACGCATTTCCAATTCAAGGGTTGTTACACCTCAAAATTACTCACTTCGATAGTGTCGCAAGTGTCGACATTACGAGTGTTGTAAGTGTCGCATCTTGTCCGCAAGTGTCGCATCTTAACTACAAGTGTTGCAAGTGTCACAAAAAGTGTACTTCCATATTTCCTATGGCATGCCTCTAACGACATCACAAAGACACTTAAGACTCCCCAAAGACTAGTTTTGAAGAAGATAAGTCACTTGACAGGGAGTACAAACCTTTTGCCATGGAAAAAAACCACAAAAAAATGGATTTTGGAGAGGAGTGCTCCCCTACCCACTGTCAGGGAGTGATGGCTCTCCTTGAGCCTCTTTGGGGGAGTGCTTGAGCACCCTGTGCACCCTTATGGGGGAGCACTACCCTCTTTTTAGCAAATTTTGGGTTTGTTGAGGAAAATAAGGGAAGAATCCCTCAATTCCTGAAAGTAGTTGGATTCGAATAGATGGTCAAGGAATGATCTTAGGGGAGATCCTCAACTGAAGGAGAGGAATCCTCAACTTATCCCAAATATCTCTCAAGTGGTTGGACCTCTCCAATGTTATATAAGGAGGCCTTCTCATGGTGAAAGGTACAATCGATATTGGGAATTACATCAAATTTATGATCTCATGAGTGAGATATCATCAAAGAAATCAATGGAGATTGATTGGGAAAAGGGGTTGGACAAGGAGAACTGGAAGAAGATGTTGCACCTTCACTCAAAGGATTGTAATTACTTTTACTTGTTTTCATTAATATAATCAATGCTTGGCCTTTTTCTTTCAAACTTGTGCTTGTTCCATATGAGTTTGTCTGTAGTAGATGGATCTATGATTGAGATAATCTCAGTAGAGTAGGAAGTCCATTGTATCTTTGTTTTTTTTGCAGGACCTATCATGGAGCTCAAGATCGAAGCTCAGCTGGACTTTGCAAGGACAAATTCCATTAACAAGGTACATATATTTCTCCTTCTCTTTCATTTATTAGCTTGATTAGATCTAAAAGGAAGTCAGTGTCCATGTTAAGAACTTTTTTGTCTTGGCCTTAGGAGTCTAGAGACCAAGAGGGAATCCACTTGTCCACAGGGGGATTCACCTACAACAAAAATTTGTCTCCATCCTTTGATGATCATTCTGGAGTTAAGCGACTAGCTTTCAATATGGGGCATACCGAGCTTAGTCTTTGTTCTTTCTCATGACCGAAAAAACATGAGAATGCAACCGGGTAAAATTTTATCACTTTTTCGGACTCGCATGGATATACAAAAAAGGAACCCCTTGGAGTCGTCTTTAAGCTCTTTTCAGACTCTCTAAACATGAAAAGATTTTCGAGTGATCTTGCTTCCTTTCCCACTCATTAAAAGGTTTGAAAGGGCGTCTTTCAAGTGATAATTTATCACTTTTTCATCCTCGTGAAACTAACATTATGAAAAAGGAAAACATTGGAGTCGTATTTAAGTTGTTTGTAGACTCTCTAAATATGAAAAACCATCGAGTTTACCTTCTCTAGACTCGTTAAACAATCATACATTGAAGGGCCCATATGGGATCGAACCCTTACTTATTCCAGTTCGTTAAACAAAGGAAGAGGGACTTACCAAAGGTGAGTCATATCGAGCATGTGTTACCCTCCTCGATAACGTTAAATTAAAAAGAGGTACTCATCTATCTGGATGGGGGGGAAATTGAAACAAGCAAACCCAACAGTTTTTTAGAACACTACCAGTAGCTCTTACGGTCGCCCTTGAACATGACACTTTGTCTTTGCACGCATTTTAATCTGTTGAATCTCTGCACTGAGACAATCCTTTGAGTTTCTTTTACTCCTTTGGGTCACCGGACGAAAGTCACAGCATCCACTGCATTATCGTGTTTTGGTCCATGTCAAGTTTCTGTTGTTTTGCCTCAGTGTTCAAGGGAAGTATCTTCCTCGAGAGTTAGCCATCAAAAATATCTTGTTTCAATACCCATGTCAGTCCATGTTCAATTGATCTACCAAATTACATCTCTGTGACTGTTTCGTGTCATTGATGGGGGATACATCAAGGCCCTCCTTCGACGAGTCTAGTGCTTTCGAATTCAGCACATTATCCAAGAACTAGACTTAGAAACCAGTTAGTACTTTGGTATTTGCATGCCTCAATGGAAGGCCTCCTCATGTCCGACAGTGGGTTTACATCATTGACCTATGATAGGATGATTTCATGAATGTTCGACTTTATCTCATTCATTCACATTCGTTGGAATGTGCTAGAGTACCTTGGAAATCATTGACATCCAAGGTAATCTCCCTCGCGCTTGTCAATGGTTTACATCATTGACCAGTAATCAAGTGGTTTCTTCCATGTTTGACATCAGGACATCTATTCACATGGTTAGATTTGTACTACATCGAGATCGGTAAGAAGACCCTGGGTTGAGTTTTTCACTCTTATATGTACTTTTCCCAGGTTGCGAAGGAGTTCTCTTGAACTATGACACATATATTGTTACATAGATCCACTTTATATTGTTTGTGGCTATGTCTTGTCATTTCATAGATCCACTGTGTATCCTTCGTGGCTACGATCAGTTCAGGTCATGGGAGTATAGATCGACATTATATCTTCAATGGCTATACATTTTATCAATGCAATTATGGATTCACAGTGTATTTTATGGTGGCCATACCTAAAAATTCTTTATCACTCAAGCATAGGTATGCTTGCCTTGGGTTTGAAACATGTCATAATATGTGTTTGATGGTTGTGTGGAGATTTTTCTGGTTTCTCTGCATCCATACCCTTGCTTGAAAAAGTATACAAATTACTTCAATCATCATCGTCTTCTAGCTTTGTACTTTGGGGGGCAATATGTTACACCTCAAAATTACTCACTTCGATAGTGTCGCAAGTGTCGTCATTACGAGTGTTGTAAGTGACGCATCTTGTCTGCAAGTGTCTCATATTAACTACAAGTGTTGCAAGTGTAACAAACATTATACTTCCATATTTCCTATGTTGTGCCTCTAACGACATCACAAAGACACTTAAGACACCCCAAAGACTAGTTTTGAAGAAGATAAGTCACTTGACAGGGAGTACAAACCTTTTTCCATGGAAAAAAACCACAAAAAAATGGATTTTGGAGAGGAGCGCTCCCCTACCCACTGTTAGGGAGTGTTGGTGCTCCTTGAGCCTCTTTGGGGGAGTGCTTGAGTGCCCTGTGCAGCCTTATGGGGGAGTGCTACCCTCTTTTTAGCAAATTCTGGGTTTGTTGAGGCAAATAAGGGAAGAATCCTTCAATTCCTGAAAGTAGTTGGATTCGAATAGATGGTCAAGGCATGATCTTAGGGGAGATCCTCAACTGAAGGAGAGGAATCCTCAACTTATCCCAAAGATCTCTCAAGTGTTTGGACCTCTCCAAGGTTATATAAGGAGGCCTTCTCATGGTGAAAGGTACAATGGAGATTGGGAATTACATCAAACTTATGATCTCATGAGTGAGATGTAATCAAAGCAATCAGTGGAGATTGATTGAGAAAATGAGTTGGACATGGAGAACTAGAAGAAGATGTTGCACCTTCATTCAAAGGATTGTAAGTACTTTTACTTATTCTCATTAATATAATCAATGCTTGGCCTGTTTCTTTCAAGCTTGTGCTTGTTCCATATGAGTTTGTTTGTAGTATATGGATCTATGATTGAGCTAATCTCAGTAGAGTAGGAAGTCCATTGTATCTTTGTTTGTTTTGCAGGACCTATCAGGGAGATCAAGATCGAAGCTCAGCATGGACTTTGCAGGGAAAAACACCATTAACAAGGTACATATCTTTATCCTTCTCTTTCATTTATTAGCTTGATTAGATCTAAAAGGAAGTCAGTGTCCATGTTAAGCACTTTTTTGTCTTGGCCTTAGGAGTATAGAGGCCAAGAGGGAATCCACTTTTCTGTAGGGGGATTCACCTACAAAAAGGGTGAGTTTTAACTGAAGTCTCAAGTCAAGTCTCAACAAAAATTTAGGCTGAACGTAAAATTCCTATGAGCTAGAAACAAACAATCTTCCTGATATTGCAAATGATGTAAATGTATTGATCTAGTTCGTTAGCACGTGTTGTAAGTTTTAAACATGTGAAGTAAAGCAATGCATATATATTTTTAAGCAAAACAAAAATTAATCAATGGCTCATACACATAGTACACAAAGATTTATACTGAAAACCCTCAACTGGGGAAAACCTTTCTTATATTCATTATCTCAAATTTCACCATTCACCATGCAATATATACAATGTTTTTAGGTATTTCTTAGATACCAAAACCTTAATCCATTAATCCAAGATTAATTTAGAAAACCACTAAAAATAGCAAAAACCGCCCAAAAAAAAAAAATCGGGCGTTGCCCCGAACCTCGTCAACCCTGGGATACCACCCAGTGTTGAACACTACCCATAACCAGTGGGGGCCATACCTGGTTACCGCTAGACACAGTTTTCAAATCTGACGTGCCCACACACACACATGCAAAGAATATAACACATACCCAACACGTGTAAAACTAAGAGGATTGAGTTGGTGGGGATGATGCATTATGTTTTGTATTTGTAGGATGGCTAGGGGGTATAACTTGTGACTCATTCAGTGGTAGAATAATTTCTAACACCAATGGATAGATTCATGTAAGAGCATCTTTTTGTAAAGGTCAAGTTGCATAGTTGCATAAAGTTGCATAGCTGCATAAACTTGCATAATTGCATAAATTTGCATAGTTTCATGTTGCATGCATGACATGCATGTCATGTGCATGCTGGGCTAGTTCACATGCATTTTCAAGTCAAGGGAGATTTGTAACTGAAGTCTCAATTCAAGTCTCAAGAAAAAGTTAGGTTGAATGTAAAATTCCTATGAGCACGTGTAACACTATCCACCATGAAGAAATTAAAATTTACATGTATAGGAGTCAAATTGAATGAGTTGTTAAACTAAAGTTGTAAAAGGTCAAGTTGTAAATGTCGAGTTGCATAAAGTTTCATAAGTTTCATAAAGTTGCATAAGTTGCATAGTTGCACATAGTTGCATAAAGTTGCATAGTTGCACATAGTTGGATAAAGTTGCATAAGTTTCATATTTGTATAAAGTTGCATAAAGTTGCATAAGTTGCATAAAGTTGCACAGTTGCATGTTCCATGCATGCATGTCATGTGCATGTTGAGTTAGTTCACATGCATTTCCAAGTCAAGGGAGAGTTGTAACTGAAGTCTCAAGTCAAGTTCTAATTTCTAACTAAGTGAAGTCTCATGTCCAAGATCTATTCCTGAAGTGTAAAGTTGAGTTATGGAAAGCATGCATTCAAGTTTCTAATTAGAGCCCTCTTCCTTCACCTCTCCACACCTTTATAAACAGAGGTCAACCCTCATTCTTCATATCTTATGTTGCAGCGTGAGGGTGACAGAGTATAAGGCATCAAGTGTGCTTATACTGTGCTGGTATATATTAATATATATAGGAAACGAGTAGCAACAGATATAGGAAAAGTGACTTGGTATTGCTATACAATAGTAGGTACCCCAATCAACCCAGTAAGTTGGAAATGCATTGGCTAGGACCTTTCTTATTCATAACCATCTAGAATTTGAGAGAAACAAAGTTGGTTCATCTTGATAGAAAAATTAAGGGATGGGTGAATGGTGCTCACCTAAAACCTTTCACTCCTCCTCAGAATTAAGTTGGAAATCTCTTGAAAACAAGCTACACATTATTATTGTTTATGATTTCACAGTTAATTCAATAAAGCTAGATCCTATGAAAGGGATAGCCAATCTAGTTGTATTAATTTAATAATACGTAACCTTGTGGTTAAGGAAGTATTGAGTTAATTGATTCAATAATAAACCATTTTAATTTGTAACTCTTTCAATATTCATGGGAATTAAGCTCCACCTTTGTAGTCAGGGGAATAGGGGAATTCTCATTCACAATATTCAAGTCATGTCAAGATATGCTCTTTGAGTTGCATCGTCACACTATAGAGTTATGGTGGTATCCATAAAACTTCAAAGGTCATGTCCATAGTTGTGGGTCATCATTAATGATAATTGTATGCATTTAATAATCACATCAAGCCATAAAAGTTGAAATCATGGGCATAGGGGATAAGGGGTAAGTAATAGGGATTAAGTTGACAGTTTGGCAAGTTACGTTATGATATCATTTGGGTTTATTTAATGAAGTTATTCCTTCCAATAATGATGGTAATCCAACAGTAAATGCACTCAAAAAATGGTTTGATTTCCACACCATCCAATTACTTTTTCAAACTTTTGGGAAAGATATGGTTGCTTTTGAAATTTATGGAAATATATGAACACTTTTTCAAATTAAGGACAATTAAATCTCCATTACTCAATGCATGGTCTATATAATCTACCATCACCCACTTCTTAAGTCATTATGTAGATTGAGAACTTGAAGAACAAGATAAGAGCCCAAGAATTGGTGAGAAGTGATTCATGCATATGCACCAAAATGGAAAATGGACAGCTAAACTCCAAGAGATAATCAAAGTACTAGTAGTTTATATAAAAGGAGAGAAACATGAACAACTAACATAGGAAAATTCGATGTTGGAATGACACCAAAGAGGATGGAGAAAATTCTCCATCAACCTGTGGACCCTTGAGCCTTGTAGAGGGGAGACTTCAAGAACAAAGTTTTGGAGATGGTCCCAAAGTTGGGCCCATCATTTGGAAATAATATTAGAAGATGTGAAGTGAAGTAAATGTGGTGGAAAATTACTAGAGGGTGATTCAAATAGTTTGTTCAAGGATTGTTGGACTCATCATTATGAATTTTGAATACAAACATGTTGTGGTAATGGAAAGGATAGAATGAAACATGCTTATTAAATAGGACATATAAGAGCCACAACACACAAAGTAGAGACTGCTAGGAGAATTAAGGAGCATCGACACTAAGGGGAGACCAAAAATGAAATAGTAGGTAGGATTATAAGTAACCAAGGATGAAGTGATGAAAGGATGAAAACATCTGGCTAGAGTAGAATCATCTAACATCAAGTCCATCAAGCCAAGACTAGAAGAAGGTTAATGACTCTTCATAGTTTGAATGTATACTCTCTCCCTTAGGTGCAACTATATAATGTAAAGGTTTGGACCTGGAAGGGTTGTTAATAATTGGATTTTGGTTGTTTGTTAGTTATTAGTTGATTGTGTCTTTTAGATTTTAGTGCGGTATATGTGGTTGGGTTATTGTTCATTGTGTGATTTTGTTTTTACCATGATATCATGACTATTGTAAGGTATTTTGGGGTTAATATGGATTTTTTCCTCTGTAATGCATTATAGTTGCATAAATTTGCATAATTGAAGTGTAAAGTCAAGTTCTAAATTCGAGATAAAGTGTAAAGATGAGTTATGACAAGCATGCAATCAAAATTCTAATTCGATCAATCTCCCTTCTACCTCTCCACGCCTTTATATGAATAGTTCTACCCTCATTCCATTCATTTTGTTATGAAGTTTGAGGGAGAGATAGTAGTAGGAAGGTTTCTTAGTGTTCTATAGGTCATACAGTCTGGTCTAAGTCGTCTTGGCAAGCTCATTTAAGAGCATAATTTAATGGTGGATTTTTTGTAAGTATTCATACATTATCTTTGCAATAAAAGGAGATTGTTTGTTGGGGTTTTTCTCCTTGTATAGGGTTTCCCCAAGGTATATGCGTTGTTCATGTTTATGCTTGTGGATCTGCATAGTTCGGTAGTGTTCAAATATATTAAGCTGGAATCAAAGTGTTGAAGAATTTAAAGAAATAATTTGCATATTATATCAAGCTCATAATCTAACATTTATCAAAAGCATCATTAACATCGTTTATCGATAAGGAACTTTATTTATGTTCCTAGATATTTTATCATTATCTCCTATAGAATGGTAAAGTTTGTTCAATAAGTGGCCAAGTGGGATATTCACTCACATATTCCATATTTGAAGGAAAAGAAGGACAAGATGATTCACCTGACATAAAAATGGTATTTTCTTGATTGACATTGTCAAAGTTTTAACAATATTATGTGTGGAGTCCTTCCATCTCATGATCATGACCATGCTATCGAGTTTATTCTAGGAGTGACCTTCCTAATATTCAACCATATAAATATATATACTCATAAAAGAGTGATATTAATCACCTTTCCTAAGATTCGTTGAATGTTGCAGTCATAAAAGAATGTAAGAGCTCATTCTCAACCTCAATCATTATGGTAAGTAAGAAGGACAACTCCTAGAGGTTATGCATAAATTATAGATAACTTCATAAGGAGAAGTTCCATATTCCAGTCATTGATGAGATATTAGATGAAATGGCATTGTGTTCTTTAGTAACCTCAATATCAAGTTAGAATATCATCAAATTCTTTTCAAACTTCTCCTCGATGTGAATCAAAAGTATCACGGCCTTGGTGAATATTTGAAGTCATTCTAGACCAATTCTACTAAAAAATGCCAAGCAGGATGATTAATTGAGATTCGTCATGCAATCATTCTCAACAACCTCCATAGGCACCTCCACTTTCTCTACAAATATAGTACAAAATGATTATGAGGAACATGAATAAAAATTCTAAAAACAATAAAGAAAGTTATAACTTGCAAAATATAGAAACAATCGAATGATTTCCACGAGGCATGACTCTTTTCTTTGGCCTTTGATTTGGGTGGTTTAAAGGGTGTTTCTAGGAATTTAACCAAGAAAACAATATGAAAAATGCAAAAAAAACACAAATAATAAGAAGAAAAAAATTGAAAATGTACTAAGAGAATGGAGAGAAAATGTGAAGAAAGATAATATTGGAGAAATATGCAAAAGGAGAATGAAGAAAAACGTATTTGGATAGGGCTAGAGGACCAATGCATTGTTTGATTAAGGATTATTGAGACCAATTATGAAGAGAAAAAGATTAAAAAAGGTTACTTCTTCTCACTTCAAATATATTTGCACGTGCATTTTGAAATTAAATGGTTGACCAACTTTGTTAGCAACACATGGATCTATATCACCCATTTTATTATTTCATCGAAGAACAACATTTGTTTCATCAAGATGATTTATGAAAACTATCGTTTAATCCATAATTTTGAACCAATTGATAGACTTATCTCTCGACCTCCTCAAACCCATGTTTTGTTGCAAATGATCATGTCCAAGATTCTCAAGGAGAAGGACATACTGTGTGCCTAAACATATACTTTTTTTTCATATGAAAATGAATTAATTTATATGTAAGCTCATTATTTTGTAATGAAACGTAAAAAAGGCTTCTATTAAATAAAACTTGAATATATACCATGAAAACGCTTGAAAATCATCCAAAGTAATCCCCACGAAAAATATGTCAGTGGAATCTGTTGCAAGTATCTCCACTGTGCTGCCATGGTTTCCATGTGAGTGTTCATGACTAGAAACCTAAGATTGTTCTCACAATGACAATGATGGGGATTTTAGAGAGACATTTTTAGCAGCAACAGGAGAGACATTACCGATTTCGACGACATCTCCACGGGTTTGGTCGGATAGTTGGGCTCCTCTTCCTCTGTCAATGTTCAATTGAAATCTTGGACCCCTGAATATCTCCATTGATTTTCCTCTGTCGGATGGGGTTTTTATCCTCTGCCTCTATCGAATGGGGTTTTTCTCCTCTGCCTTTGTCGGATGGAGTTTTTCTCTCTGAACCTACCCTAGGCAGCGAACGATGTATGTTGTTGTTTTTCTCCTTTGTCTCTTTCATATGGAGACTGATTTTTCTCTACTCCTTTCTCCTCGGACAAGGTTTTTCTTCAGGTTTTGCTCAACAGCTATAGTGGGTGCCAACGGGATCATTATCAGTTTCACATTTGCTTTGTTTTTTTTTGTTTTTTTAATGTTTATTATTATTTTTTTAATTTAATATATATATATATATATATATATATATAT
>ML779256.1:257440-269640 GCA_009831015.1 Picea engelmannii
ATATATATATATATATATATAAACCTTGTCAAAACTGGTACAGGCAAGGGGAATCTGTCTATTTAATTAAAAAAAAGCATTGTGATGGTCCCTGCGGATGCTAACATAATGTAATTTATGCCCAGTTCTTTGCATGTCAAAGTGAAGAAATTCAACCAAGTGCAGGTAAACAATGGGAGTAACTATGACTTTATTAATGTATCTCGATGCCTCGTCATCTAGTTAGTGATGTGAATGAATGGATTAACGAGATTCCCACTATCCCAAGCTACTATCTAGAGAAACCACAACCAAGGTAATGATCTTGGAAAAATTAGTGGGGAAAGAAGACCTTGTTGAGCTTGACTCTAGTCCAACTTTGTGAAATGAATTGAGAGGTGTAGAATAAGTGGGATTCATTTTCAGCGCAAGTGAAATACCACTACTTTTAATGTTATTTTAATTATTTTGTGGGGTAGAGATTAGGCATTGCACATATGTTAAAATATAGCTCACATTTCCTCAAAGTGTTGCCATTGATGGTAATGGTCAAGAGCTCATTATTCACGCACTTGATGGCAATGAGTTTAGGAAACAAGAACACATTGAAAAAATTTCAATGTTGGCACATGGTATATGATTGATATGCATGATTTATTCCCCCCACTTGACCATAGAAATTTTCTTAAGACACTCATACCATGTGCATAAGAACCTATAATAGTACCCACATTCTTCTTAGAGGAAAACATTTACCTCTAAAGTGTCTTTGTTGTGGTTTGAGTTCATGTTCATGGCTAATGAGACTTAGATATCCATTTATGGTGTAAGGCCTTTTTTTTTCTCCCTTGATTATGGTTAAGGTTCTGTTGGCACAGGGGAAGACCTAGGGTTCAACACTTCAACAACGCACCAACAAAACCCTAACTATCGGCCCTTTCGGAAACACCTATGAAAGAGATGAAGTCTCACTCGAGGTAGAGGTAGAGGGGGTTGCATGACTCAAGTGTCTACAACCTAGATGGCACACAGATCTGTGATTACAATACTTAACAGAACACTTAGAAGTTAACATTCATTATCATTTAACCCTTATTCAGATCACAGGTAAAACCCTAATTACATAGTAGCGCAGTATTCAACAATATCTAACACATCCAAGCACTTAGCACATAGAAATAGATCGGATCTAACATTCTTTCATATTACTAAGCACTAAGCTACTATATCAGATGCATCTAACATACAGAAAGATGACAGTATTAAGCATAAATTACACCAATCACACAAAGCAAACATAACACAGGATATACGTGGTTCACCCCCAGCATGGGGCTACATCCACCAACTCTTCATCTTATTTATTATCTTCTTTCAATATTCTCACATGCACAGAGCCACAAAACCAACTCCGCATAGGACAATAGATTCGCTTATACCTCGCCAGATCCTCCTTCCCCGAGCTTGGCACAACACAAAGACTATTTACAATCACTTGCACTCATCTCTGCAAGTTCTCAACACACAGTATGCACAAATCCTTTACAATCACATAGATCAAATACTTACATCGCTTGTACTTGGCATGATATCACCCTTAGCACCTCCTACTTACATCGCCTAGATTTCTATTTATACATTACAAAACAGGCCTAAGAATGGGTAAACCCATGGGTCAACATACCATACCCATCACATAAACCCTAAACCCAAAAAGGCCCATAAAAGGGGGTGACATCTCGCGATCTCCACTTCACCTGGCACTCTGTCTTTGACCAGCATGTCGAAGTCCCAAAATTGGTCAAACATGACCAGTGTTTCTAGAAAACTTGGTCAAGGGCCAACAGGCCCCGAACACTCACCTGTGACTCATCCTGATTCACTTTGATCTAGGTAACTCTACCTCGAAGACCTCGATCTTGCCTCGAGCTGCTTCAAACTATTGTTTCTCTAGAGCCTCGTTCTCAGAGAACTTCTGAATGACCTTCTCGGTGACAGGTCCTTCCAATCACTATTCAACTCAGGTGACCACTTGTTCTAGATGTGCACCTTGTCCTTCAATCTCCTCAAAAAGTGTGAAAGATTCTTCTTGCACTGAATGGAGCCTCTAGGTCCTTCCATGAATTTACTCTGGATGGCATGGACCTGTTATTGAACCGTGCATTGTTCCTGTGACCTTTTCATCCTCTCGATCAGTGACAGTAGCTTCAACTGTGCTTGCACTATTGTTGCTTGTTGTTTTTCTTCCTGGAGCTATGACTCTAATGTCCTTAGCTCAGGGTCCTCTACAAGGCGCTCATAGGTTTGTGCACTTTGACTGCTAAGTTTCTTACATTCCAAGGCCAATGCCTTGATTCTCTCAACTGAGCTCCAGGCATTTTCCTCTCTCTAATCTCGCACTTCCTACGGAGTGCTTGGCACAGCTTGTAGTTCCAGTTCTACTATTCATTCTTGGAGCTGTTGAAGGGCTTCAGCGAGCCTCCCCGCCTGCCTCTCAGTGAATTATTATTCCCTCTATTCTAAGCCTATCACAAAGAGAAGTGATCTGGTGACTGCTTCTTTAACTCCCATCTGCTCTACGAGTAACTTTTCTTTCTCCTTCTGGATATGTTCTCAATCCTCTAAAAAAAATTCCTGGAGGTCATCTTTTTCTTGTTGGGAAACCCGACGTTGCTCTATGGCTTACTCTTTTGCTTGCTTCAGGGCCTCTATGGTATGTTCCTTTTCCTCCTAGAAATGAAAAAGGCAATCTTCTGTCGAGTCTACTAATCTGTGTAGCTGGGCAGGCTCATCTCCAAACTCTATTCTTTCTGATGGCAGTGGCGAAGTAGACACTGCACGGTTTGAATAGAGAGCCTTTTGTACTCCTTTAAGTTATTCTTCTATTCTGTCAAACATTGTCTCATGGTTGGCTTCACTTCTCTGCTAGATATCCTCTAAGGTGTCTCACACAATAGAAATGATAAGGTCAATGTCGTCCACCATTAGCACAGTTTGAAATGGTGGTTTATTGGCTTTTGACTTCTTTCGCGATGTAGGTTTCTTTGGGGAAACCTTTCTTTTCTTGGATGTCTCTGTCTCTTCAAGGGTATGTTTAGGCAGTGTTACTTTGCCTGGATTTTACTTGTCTTCTTTCCCTTCATCCTCTTCTTTGTCCACTTCATCATCTCCTCCTCCTTCAAGTGATTCTGATGCAGTCTCTTATGATGCGTTGTTCAGTTCTTGGTCATCTTCCTTATTTTTCTTCCTATTGTTGTTGGGTGCATCATATTCTTCTTGAGTGACTAAGGAATTCCGATGAGGTCAGGGTCAGACAGTTCTACCTATTCTACTGGTACCAAGAATTTTGTAGGCCACTCTTTTTTATTTCCTCCATATCTTCCTCGGTGAGCTTATAGTAACTCTGTAGCTCCTCCTTACTTTCATATCTACGTGCATTGATATATATGACATGCCTATCTGTGTGGAACTTCGCAAATGGCCTGAACTGATGCAGTGTATTCGGTGTCATTTGAGGGAAGGATTCAATGGTCTCCTCAACTGCAGATAATAGGTGTGGAACACCATGTTTGAATTCCATTGCTTCGCGGTGTCGCTCGAATACCATAGTGTAGTGAACTTCGCAGCTAGTGGTTCGGACGACTCAATTTCAGGGAAGGTCGCTCCTTCTAGAATCTCCCAAGCAGTGAAGGTGATGAAAATTAGCATCCAACTGAAATGAAACTCATATCCTTGAGCTTGATCTTCGCAACAATATTTCTCTAATTGGTTGACGAGGTATCTCTCCCAGTTCATTTGCATCCCCTCAACGCATTTTCCTGCGAGGTCGATGACAAACACCGTGACCTGCGTTGGCCTATTCTTCTTAACGATATTATCGGCGATCAACTGGCAAGATAGGTGCATTGTGCCATTCTGGATGGAGGCTACCTTGTAGCCCTGCTTCCCCTTCTCTACATCTCCATAGGTATCTTTGATTGTCTGTGCCAGGGCACGATCTGCAACCTTCCCTAGGTAAAATTCATGTGGGTATGGTCCTTGCATGCTTAATTAGGTGATCTAGTGGATCAGTGCTGGATCTACTATGATACGCCTGTCCAACTATAGGTAACTTTCATGAAAGCACAACAACAGGAGTTTAACGCATGTGTTAACCTACTGGTGTCTTCTGAAGTGTGGTAACTTCATCACATTGAGGATCATGGACCTCACGATGTCCATGGTTGGGGGATTATCTTTGACTTCTTCCCCGATGACTTGGTCAAGTACTTTTATGGTGCGAGCATGCCATAGTTCTTGCAGTCTCCCAATTTATAGTCGTTGATATTCAACATCAGAATCCTTCCCAACTGGATTCCTACTACATGTATCCCCTTCGAGAGGTATGCGGTGATCACTGTGTAGTTGAAGACCCTCAGGACATTGTCACGACTCACCGCGCCAGCCATAGGTGGGATGTAGTTAGGAAGGATTGATGGAATGAGCTTCACATTCGCCAAGTGATCACGATTCTTTCTATGTTTCTCAATGGAGGACGAGGATGCTTCCAATCCTCACATCAATGAATCTTGTATGCCTATGGACATCACCTTTTCAGTCATAAGCTCTATTAGGATCTCTTCGACGAAATTTTCTACTTTGTTAATGTCGTCTGAAATGCACACTCGAGATCAGATATATCAGGTCAGTGAGAAAACACTCAATGTAATCGAATGGGTGGTGGGCTCTCAATAAGCACTACGCGAAAGTAACTAGTTCTTTGTGGGCTTGGATAATCACAATTGGAAAAAGTGTTATCAGTGAGACATCTGATGGGTTAAATAGACAATATCATAATGGAATCCTTCAACGGGTAGGAATGCCTTAGTCAATGTGATTCCATCCGTTATGGCGTGGTCCCAACGGTCTAATGGCGATGATTCCGGCAATAACTATGTTTCTAGTCATTCTGGAGCATCATTCTAATGGTCGGGACGCCTCCAACGGTCATATCGCTTCACCATGGCGAAGTTCTACCCGGTGTTGTTCTGCTATTCTGGTGAGGTTCAAGTTCTACAAGATTTCTGTCTTCTATGGAACCCCCTGCAATTTTTATATCTTTTCTTTCTTCTTACTGAGCTTCATTGTTTTCTTTCCTATGATCTGAGTCACTAGGTTCCTCTTTCCATTTTGATTCTTTCTTGCTCTTAGCATAGTAAATTCGCACTGCTGAGGATATTTCACAAGATTTTAGGATAATACTTCTTTTCTTGTTGTTTATGGAGTAGGTTCTCTACTCTCCTACATGGATAAGTTCTTAAAGTATTCCCACGTTCTTTTAACTTTGATAGCTAGGTCTCTGGTTCTCAGTTTCTTTGACTTGTCCTCTTGTTCTTTGATTAAGTGCGATATTCTCCTAGCCATGAAATCCTTTAAGTCTTTCTTTTTATGTTTTATAACTTCTTCTTCTTCTTTCCTTCGGATATGATCTCTCTCAATCCAGGTCTTTTCTAACAAAAGTGAAAAAGGGGTGATGTTCTCAGCAAACTTAATGACCTCAAATTATTCTTCTGTTGATGCTCCATGAGCACTCGTAAGTACATGGGTAAGTCTTCCACATAGGGTTAGCAGTTTTCCTTTAAACAATCCTATTCCTCCCAGTGAAGGAACCATAGCAGGCTTTCCCAAAATTTCACAAGTTCTTTCTGTCATAATGTTCACCTGTGTTTCTACATCCAATACACAGTCTATGTCAAAGTCTCCTATTATTGTTTCTATGCACTCTTTCTCTTTTAATATCTTTGATAAACTGATGTCTCTGTGATCATTCGGTGTTTCTTTCATCTTCAATAATATAGTCTCTAATTATTTTTGGTTCTTGAGCATATTCTTAGTCTCTTGTCCTTCCTCGTGGTCTTCTTATCTCATGTTCATCTTTTCAACTTTAGCAATCATTCTAGGGAAATCTAAAACTTCATGTCCAGTATCCTTACAACAAAGGAAAATGGGACCTCGACCAGGGAATTCCTTAGCAAGATGTCTCAGTCTTCTGCAACTATAACAAAGAGTCAGTCCTCTCTTTCTCTTAAACGATCCCCAACCCTTCCTATACTGGCACTGGGATCACAGTGATGAACCTGCAATAAATTATTTCTAGGATCCTGCATCCACTTGTTAGTCCAAAAATTCTTTCTATGCATAGGGATAACATATCTTTCACTAGTTCTATTAGATCTACTCATATCATATCTTCTTTCTTCTAGTCGTGCCCTAGTTTTTAGATTAGGACCAAGTCTATCAAACAAACCTCGATCCATTCTTTTGAAACAAAAATTTCCACTCATCTTAACTTTATCAGAGCACAAATATTTAAGATCTTACCTCTTTTCTTATGATCGGACTTCTTTTCTTAGTACAGAGCTTCGCAAGTCAATTAGAGTATTGTGCACCACAACAACAGATCTACGCACAAATATTTATTCTTTTCTTTAGTTCCCAGCAATCAAAGTTTCAAGTCCCACCAACGGAAGAATTTGTTGGCACAGGGGCAGACCCAGGGTTTAACGCTTCAACAACACACCAACAAAACCCTAACTACCGGCCCTTTCGACAACACCTATGAAGCAGATGAAGTATCACCCGAGGTAGAGGCAAGGAGGTTGGAGGGCTCAAGTATCTACAACCTAGCTGGGACATAGATCTGTGATTATAATACTTAACAGAGCACTTAGTAGTTAACATTCATTAGCATTTAACCCTTATTCACATCACAGGTAAAACCCTAATTATAGAGCAGTGCAGTATTCAACAAGATCTAACACATCCAAGCACTTAGCACATAGAAATAGATCAGATCTAGCATTCTTTCATATTACTAATCACTAAGCTACTATATCAGATGCATATATCATACAAAAGGATGATATCACTAAGCATAAATCACATCAATCACACAAAGAAACCATAACACAAGATATCTTTGGTTCACCCCGAGCGTGGGGCTACCACGTCCACCAACTCTTCGTCTTCTTTATTATCTTCTTTCAATATTCTCACATGCACAGAGCCACAAAACAAACTCTGCATAGGACAGGAGATCTGCGCGTACCTCACCAGATCCTCCTTCCCCGAGCTTGGCACAACACAAAGCCTCTTTACAATCACTTGCACTCAGCTCTGCAAGTTCTCAACACACAGTATGCACAAAGCCTTTACAATCACATAGATCAACTACTTGCATCGCTTGCACTTAGCATGATATCACCCTTAACACATCCTACTTACATCGCCTATCTTTCTATTTATACATTACAAAAGGGGCCAAAGCATGGGTAAACCCATGGGCCGACATCCCATACCCGTTACATAAACCCTAAACCCAGAAAGGCCCTCAAAAGGGGGAGATATCCCACTATCTCCACTTTTCCTGGCACTCCGTCTTCAACCAGCCTATCGAAGTACCAAAATTGGTCAAACATGACCAGTGTTTCCACAAAGCTTGGTCAAGTGCCAACAGGCTCTTAGAGCCATCCTTACTATGCAAAAAATCCTAATCACACCCATATCCCACTTGTATGCCAAAGATCCACTTTAAAGGGTCTATGTTGTGGTTTCAAGCCCTAATTGTGGCACATTAGATCAATAATATTAATTTAGGAAATAATTCTCTAGATTTCTCCCCTGAACCATGGTATGATACCCACCTGTCATGCAAAAAACCTTCTAATGGCACCCATATCCCACTCTAAGGATATTGACCTCCTATAGAGGGCATTTGTTGTGGTTTGTAGCCTTGTGCATGTCCATTTGTCCCTAGAATATTCATCTAGGTCCTATGGGCCTCCCCGACCATTCTCAAGGCCTTTATATCCATCCCTATTGTCTAAGGCATTATAATATCAACCATATTCCACTTGGAGGATAAATATCCCCTTTAGAGGGGCCATGTGGTGGTTTGAAGTCGTGTTCTAGAAGCTTCATTTGGAGCTCATTTTCCTTTGTTGCCTTCCCTTACAATGGCCAACTCCCTAAAACCCATCCCTCATGTGAAAAACATCATGAGAGACCCCATATTATGATTGGATGCCAACTATCTCCATTAGAGGGACTATGTGGTGGTTTGAGATATCAATCATGTCTTAGAGATTCATTTTCTCTTATTCTAAAAATAATAAATTATTTATATAGAAACACAACAAAATTCATAAGATGAACTCAAAGCAATTTCTATAATGCATGTGTTTTATTTGTGCTTTAATTGAAATTCATTTAATGTATGTGCTTTATTTGAAATTAATTTTTTGTGCTCCTCAACTCACC
This sequence comes from Picea engelmannii, assembly GCA_009831015.1. NCBI lineage: Eukaryota > Viridiplantae > Streptophyta > Pinopsida > Pinales > Pinaceae > Picea > Picea engelmannii. The sequence continues at coordinate 265,718 of ML779256.1, forward strand.
AAATCGTTTGGATACTTAGTTTCTTGGGATTTGTTTTACTTGATTTTTTGGGATTTAGCTTCTACATATGCCTCAATGGTTTGGGCTACAAAAACAATGAAACCTTCATTTTTATGGATCTATTTCAATAAAGTGATTTCTCACATTATTTTTTAATAGGTTACACAAATCTATCACTAAAGTAACTAGACACACAATGTATAGACCCCAGTATGTAGATCCCAAATATAAAGCTTTATGTTCTTTACCCATTTTAGGAAAAAAAATATGCCTCAATAGTACACATTGAGATCTACAATCTAAAAAAAATAGTTTTATTGTGTTAAGACCATAAAACCCTCACTAATTCTTGACCTTGTCGTTTCATGGAAATGGTCACTTTCATTGTATGCATCTAGTCTAATCTTACCATCATTGTATGTGTCTAGTATAACCATGTCATGTTTCATTCCATAAAAGAAAAATTTGAAAACCTTTCAACGTTGGCCCCATTCACATGTCAGTTATAAGTGGGTTCAAGCAGATGAGCAGGCATGCCTTATTATTGGATTTTGATAGAATAACCAAAGAATATTTGATTGTCTAATTATTTCTTTGACTCAAGTTTAAGTCTGGAAACCCTCCCATGCCATCAATGCATGTGTGTTGTCCTAGCATGTCAAATTCCAGTCCATAAAAGCATAAACTGAAAAAATTTCAACATTGGCCCCATTCACATACATGTCATAGAAAACCAATAAATTATTTTTATGACCCACATGACATGATTTAACCCTTGAATGATAGAAAGGAACTTTATGGAAATGTGATCAAATTCCATGCTTATTAATAAACCTTACTCATAACCACTCATTCTCTTATAGCATGATGTGACCCCTTAGACCTCTTGAATATGAAAATATGACTTTAAACTGATTTTTCTGAAATGACCAAAGACTCACACATGTGACTACAAGGCTTAGTCTATAACTAAACTTGACCAATGACCGAGCTTTAATAAATGATCTCATGAAGACATATACATTCACATTGAGACTAGACACGTCTTGGTATTTAAAATACCAAGGCATGTCTCTAAAACCCTAACACACATACTTGACTAGACCATGATCTTATTTACACATTAATTGACACTGACACCATACAAGCACAAATTGAAAAAATTCCAACGTTGTCCCCATTCACATGTCATTTATAAGAGAGGTCAAGTACATGAGAAAGCACGCCTTATTTTTTGATTTTGATAGAATAACCAAAGAATATTTGATTGTTGAATTGTTTTTTTGAGTCATGTTTGAGTTTGAAAACCCTCCCATACCATCAATGCATGTGTTTTGTCCTAGCATGTCAAATTTCAGTCCATAAAAGCACAAATATTGCATTTGCATGTGAAGTGAAATCTTATTTCATTCTAATTATTGGCTACAAGATTATATGGAGGAATGATCCATTAGAAGAAACCACCTAGCATAGTCCACTCATATTTAAATATTAAATGTGGTCTTGATTGACAACAATTCAATTGGTGCACTATTTGACCGTGCATCATAGTTGGTCAAACCAAGTATTGGTGGTTGTATGAAGAAGTTGGTTGGTTGTTTCCAAGGAAGCTTGGACTATATGCCCAAACAATAAGTTCCTTCATTTTGACAAATAATAGCATCGACCTGGAAAAGATTGCATGGTCAACTAATATTGATTGGAGAAGTCAAGCAATAATTTCATTACTATATATCATAGTTCTATCTATGTTGTTATTGTGTATATTTCCTTAGTATTGTACAAGAAAATACCAAGGAACTATATCCTTGAAATATTTATTGTTTGTTGATATGGAAGAAAGTTCTCTTGACCCAGTCAAAGATTGACAAACAAGTAGGATAGTCGATTTATTCATAATCAACTAAATTTCAAACTTGAAGTAGTTTATACCCTTTGTTGGAAATACTGGGAGCCTTTGTTGAATATGAAGAACCAATTTTGTAGAAATTGTAGGAAATTTGCAAGAAGAAATATATTTCCTTGTAAGAGTCTCATGATTGACATCTTAAACAAGCAAATGCCTTACAACATAATATGGTAAAATTTGTAATCCCCAGGGTGTAGAATAGTCGGTGATGGATTGGGAAGGCACTCTGTTATGTGAAGTCACTAGTTCAAAACCATCGACTTACCTTGTGTGTCGTGTGATGGGCCGTGTTGGCATGTCTGGAGGTTATAGTGGTATTTTTCGAATAACATGACCCCATGTCACACGAGTGCATGCCTAACTAGTTGTTGATTTCACTAGTCACAAATAGACACACACACACACAAATACATGAGCAGGCGTGCCTTGTTTGATTGTCGAATTGTTTGTATGAGTCATGTTTGAGTCCAAAAACCCTCCCATACTATCAATGCATGCGTCTAGAATAACCATGTCAAATTCATGTCCATACAATCACAAAGTTGAAAAAATCAACATTGGCCCCATTCACATGTCATGATTTATATACATCGGTTTCAAGTACATGAGCAGGCGATGTCAACTAAAAAATTGGCCTTGTCACCCTTCACATTAATTATTCTATAGGCTTGTTGTTTGATTGTGAAATTGTTTGTGTGAGTCATGTTTTATTATGGAAACCATCCCATATTGTCATTGCATGTGTCTATTCTAGCCATGTCAAATTTCATTCCATACAAGAACAAATTGAAAAAATTTCAACATTCGCCCCATTCACATGTCATGATTTATATGCATTGGTTTCAAGTACATGAGCAAACAGTGCCTCCCAAAAACTTGGCCATGTCTCCCTTCATAATAATGATTCTATAGGTTTGTTGTTTGATCGTGAAATTGTTTGTGTGAGTCATGTTTGAGTCTAGAAACCCTCCCATACTATCATTGCAGGTGTCTAGTCTAACCATGTCAAATTTTAGTCCATCCAAGCACAAATTGAAAAAAATTCAACATTGGCCCCATTCACATTTCATGATTTATATGCATCGGTTTGAAGTACATGAGCAGGCAATGTCACCCAAAAAAATGGCCTTGTCACGCTTCACATTAATTATTCTATAGGTTTTTTGTTTGATTGTGAAATTGTTTATGTGAGTCATGTTTGAGTATGGAAACCCTCCCATACTGTCATTGCATGCGTCTATTCTAACCATGTCAAGTTCCAATCCATAAAAGCACAAATTGAAAAAATTACAACATTGTCCCCATTCACATGTCATGATTTATATGCATCGGTTTCAAGTTCATGAGTAGGCGATGCCACCAAAAAATTTGGTCTTGTCGCCCTTCACATTAATTATTCTATAGGATTTATGTTTGATTGTGAAATTGTTTGTTTGATTCATGTTTGAGTATGGAAACCCTCCCATACTGTCATTTCATGCATCTAGTCTAACCATGTCAAATTTCAGTCCATACAAGCACAAATTGAAAAAATTTCAACATTGGCCCCATTCACATGTCATGATTTATATGCATTGGTTTCAAGTACATGAGCAAGTGACTTCACCCAAAAATATGGCCTTGTCTCCCTTCACATTAATTATTATATAGGCTTGTTGTTTGATTGTCGAATTGTTTATGCCAATCATGTTTGAGTCCGAAAATCCTTCCATACCGTCAATGCATGCATCTAGTCAGACCATGTCAAATTTCAGTCCATACAAGCACAAATTGAAAAAATGTCAATGTTCACCCCATTCACATGTCATGATTTATATGTGTTGGTTTTAAGTACATGAGCAAGAACGCCTTATTTTTGAGTTATTAAATACTATATAATAACGAACTAGGTGAAATAAGCATAGTTGTGCATTAACCTTGTCGATCTTCTCATAGTTTCGAGGATTGTTTAATATTCTCTACTAAACAGGGCCAACCATGTGAAGGTGGAATCTCATCTGTCCCCCCCCCCCCC
>ML779256.1:269894-349634 GCA_009831015.1 Picea engelmannii
TATATATATATATATATATATATATCATAGAATTCAATGTAATTGATCATCTTCTCCATCTAAGTCCACATTTGTATCATCTAATCCAGATTCAACATTGTAAGGATCATCCATATCATCATTGTCATCGTCGATGTCATTTTCGATAAATTCATCATCGATATCATCTTCATGAACATTATCTCCTACATCATCTGGTTCAACTAATTCTTCGATATCTTCCTCTGGAACATGACCATCTAACTCATGGTGATCCTCTACATCATATTCTTCTCCAATACCATTTCGATTTTCCTCTAAATTATAATTTACCGACCTTCCTTTTGGATCATGTCTAATAACAATTGACCAACCCCCTCTACCTGGAACCTCTGAGTAAAATACATGTTCACATTGACTTGGAAGAACATAGGGCTCTGTTCTTGGCTCAAACAACCTTGTATTGACCATGGTAAATTCATTATCATGTTCAATAATAGTTCTATCAAGATCATGTTGATTCAAGTGTAGCCTATACCATTTGAGAATGAATAGAACTAATTTGAAAGATTTAAAGTCACACTCAATAATATCTTTCAAATACCCATAATATCAATTTTCTGACAATTATGGATGTGTGTCACTTCTAGAGGAAACATTCATCACCTCAAAGACTGCAGTTATCCCAGAATCATATGTTTTATTCATTTCATCCAAAAAAATTATGCAAAATTTATAACCGTTGCACCAAATAACCTTATGGTGTTTTACCTGCAATATGCCAAAAATGTAAAAATGGCATCATCAATTGATAATTAAGTAAATATTTTATGTTTGGAAAGTATGCAAAGAAAGATAAAATCAACTTGTACATCAATATAACTGAAAATAATTAAATAGTATGGCTTATTAATATGCTTGCCTCTTTATCTTTTAAACCGTATGCTAAATCAATTTCCCTTTGTGTAAGAATGGTATCTCCATTGCGGTGTGCTACTATAACCAATGAAGCCAAACCTTCCCATGATAATCCTTGACCATATTGTTTACATCGTTCAATCCATACCTTCATTCAATCAATATTGTTTGTGTCATATAAATGTAGTGAATCCCACTCTCGACCAGTTGCATGAGAATAAAATTACAATATTTCACAAATGTATAATTACTTAAGTACACAATATACCTTTATAATTGATGCATATTGAATATTAAAATGAAATAATTAAGTACGATATATACATAAAAACCAACAGTCAAATGTACTTTAATTAATCTACACCATCTAATAATTACCTTTCACCTTCCTCGATCTAGCTTTCCCCATCAGGTACTCCCCTTCGAATTTGTTAATGGAGTTTGGATCACCAATGGGTCAATCTAAAACTATCGTAATAAACACTAACCCTCAAAGATATTCAGTAATATACACCATGGTATGGTATACCATATATCCCTCCACCATAGAACGGTCAAGACATTCTCTCTGTCTAACCAAAGCCTTCAAAAATTTCAAGTGCCTCTCAACCATCCACATTGACCTTCTATGTATAGGTCCACACAATTCAATCTCCTCAACTTGGCGTATGAGGTAGTGTTCTTGTGCATTGAAAAATGATGAAGGTAGAAACTTTTTCATTTCACACATTAGACGAGGAATTTCTCACTTCCAATACTTTACATATTCTTTATGGATTTCTTTAGATGACAACCATATACAAGTGATGCAAGAAAATCACGAGATTTAACGAAAATAAACAATATAGTACATAAGTACAATTACTAAAACAAATGTCAAATATAAGTTCTACAATGAATTAAACAAACACTTTATGCATGCAAAATATCGCTACTTACCTCATGTATTTTCCAAGATCATATATAATTTGTTTGACATTTTTGTCGAAGTTGTGATGCAGACCCCCTGCCCTTGGGCCAAGATCCGCACAGGATCAATCTCCTTTGAATCTACAGAATTGAATTAGTTCTTTCGAGCCCTCACTAGAACCCCACGAATTTGATCCACAGGTCCTTCACGAAAACTCCACCGGCACAAGAAATTCACCAGGCGTGAGTCTTCACCTCCACACGACCACCAGATATGACCACGACCTTTTCCGAAAAGGGATTTTGGGTTTCGGGATTTCGGGGGTTTCAACACCAAGATCCCTGGCTCCTTGTCATCAGAAGTGTTGAAAAGTCGAACCCTGAAATGTTGAAATGTGTGACCGCAACCCCACTCCAAAGATAAATTGTGTTTCGCGACTTCGGGGGTTTTCAACTCCAAGTGCCTGGCTCCTTGTCTTCGGGATTTTCGAAATACCGAACCTCGAAATTCCGAAATGTCAAACCCCAAAAAGGCTGGCAAGTGACAAGCTCTCTACTTGGATCTTGTCCACGTGACCCTGTCCTGTGACCCGGTGCTATTCCTTCGAATGCTTTCGGGTTTTCGCGTTTTGGGATTTCACGATTCTGGCTCCAACAGTTCTCGACACTTCGAACTCTCGGGTCACGAAATGTCGAAATATCGAACCCCAAAATGCCGAAATTCCACTCCAAAGGGAGATCAACAGCTGTGAGCCTCCCCTGATCTGACGAATTACATTCTTTCAAGATTTCGTGGGTCAAGAGTCCCGACTCTTGGCCTTTGTATCTCTCGGTAGCCGAAATGCCGAAATGCCAAAATATCTTTGCTAAGAGATCAACGGTCCATGCCCCTCTTGAACTAATGGCTATCATCCAACTAGATCGACGACCCACATCCTTTCAGGAATTTTCCCGAAACCTTGACCGCTTGCCACATGTCCTCCTTGTGGACGGTCACGATGCTTTTGGGATTTTGTGAGTCCTCACCTTTGCATATACAAGGGTTAAACCTCGTGCACCTTCTCCTGGATCTGATGGCTATCAGTTCGTGCGCTAGATCTAACGAACCATATCTCTTTCTCTTGTGTGCTCTCTCCTCCTGTTGCCTGGACATGAAACTCAACATTCCAGATCTGTTCTCCAGTGCCCGAATCAACGGCAGTTGTGCTCTCCTGAATTCATGCTTCTTCCTTCCCCTTGGAAGACTTCTTGTTCCAAAAAGGCCTCGGCCTTCATCTTTTCTTCAAAGCCTGTATCGTCGGCTCCCTCCTGTATTCTAAGGACGTTGTCCCTCCTGAGATTTTTCGACTCTAAAACCTCAAAGGTTTCTCGACCTCTGCATTCCTTGCAAGGTCCCTGCACACAACTGTGCTATCCGTCCTGAGCTTGGTCAACTCAGAAAACCTTGAAAGGTTTCTCAATATTCTACTCCTCTAAGCTATTGCTCTGTGTGCAAAGGCACTATTCCTCCTGAGCTTCTGAACTTGAGACAATTTCACTCTAAGCGCACTTCTTGCGCTATTCCTTCTGAGCCTAAGAACTTCAGACAAGTTCTTATTCGCACACTCCTTGTGCTGCTAAGTTTTCGAATAACTCAATTCAAAGTATTTCTTGCAAAGAAATGCTTCACACCCTCCTGGTGTTCTTCTGCTCGATGCACACCTTGCAGAGCCTTTCTTCACAGATTATTCAGAAACCTTATGAGTGTCTTCTCTTCGACACTTCCCTTTCTTAAAAACTTGAAATAGAGTTCTCTGGTGCACCCTATGCACTCGCTCAATGCCCTCCTTGCAGAGTTCTACAGAACCTACAAACGTTTTGTCTTCTCTATGCCTTCCTCTGCATAGTCTCTCCTTCAATGTGTTGAACAACCTTGAGGCTTCTTCTTTGAGCCAATGACTTCCTCTGGTGCGCCCTCCTGGCACGTCTCTATTTGAAATTCCACAGAATTCAGAAGTGCACTCTATGCATTGGCTTACAGAACCCGCAATGTTCCATCATGCACTCTCTTGCATGAAGCCACAAAGAACCCAAACCTGAAATCAAAGAAATCACAGATAGAGAAATCTATCTATCCCTGCAAATGCATACCTAACATACATCTACAGTATATCATCACACATAAAGACATTCATTCATGAACTCATAAACACTTGAACAACAGCATGCAGGAAAAACTGCTCTGTTTGTATTAATTAAGAAGGCATGATTACAATGTGTTCGAGCTCGAACTGCAATAGTGTCTCGGCTCTCCTCTCTTCTCCATATTCTCTCTATTCTTCTATGCCTTCTATTGCCCCTTATGCCTATAGATACAAATGATTTTTTTACAAAAGGGGGCTCCTCGAGTGCTTTCCTCCATCCTCACCAACTCTCATTAATTTTACAATGAATTACATTGAATGGTTGTCTAGTCCGAATCGGATCTAGATCTTAGCCTTACAAAACATTAAGATTCCAACTAACTACAACCTGTGTAAAAGCATGGTGTTGACTCTACCATCCTTACAACAATTAATACATTTAATTCAAATTTGAAATTTGAAAGTGAGAGGGTTGCGCCTCTCCTCTCTATTGAATGTGTGCTTGAAGTGTTGGCTAGCTGGTGCTCAATGATGTGGAGTGATGCTCCTACATCATACTCCTCAGCTGCAAAAATCATGAGCTCCTGCTCATGATCTTCCCAGCACCACTGTTGAAATCCACCTAGATCCCAAACAGTTCTCTGGAGCTGTCCATCTGCTCCACTGCTTCGCTGTTGTTGTTGTTGCATCTGTTCCCTTCTGCTCAGCTTCTCATTGCTGGCAATCTCTGTTGCTGAAATCAACATCAGCCTTCTGATTTCTTCAATTACCTTGTCCAGCTACTCCCATGGCTAGCTCTCCTTTTGCAGTCTTCTCCACTACACTTCTTCCCTGCAAATGGGTAGATCAACTAGATCTCCCCTGTCATCTTCTTCCTCTCTTGTGGCATTGAGTTGCCACTCTGCTGCAGATTCCAATTCTGCAATCCTATCACTGAGCTGCTGCTCAACTTCCTTTTCTGACAGCTTTGCATCTGCCATTTCTCCTGCTGGTATATTTCCAGCTTCCTCCAATCACTCCTTGGGCTGGTATTCTCCCTCTATCTCCAACCTGATCTATTGGATGTGCATGCCCTGCACCTTCATACTTCTCTCCAAGGCTTCAATCTCTTCACACAGAACAATAAAATCTATGTTTTCTTCTTCCTCCTCTTCTGCTTCTGTAGTCTCCATTACTACAATTACCTTCTGTTCGACTCTCTGGCCGAAAATTTCAAGCCATTCCAGCGAATGCTCATCTTCTTCTGTTGCAAGCTCCAGTGATGCAGTCATCTCCTTTTCAGGTTCCTGGCTGAAGACTTCAAGCCATTCTTCTGAATGCTCATCTCCTTTGTCTCCTTGGGCAAATGTCAATGTATGCTCCACTTCTTCCTTCATGACAAGTTTTTCTGGTTTTCCTCCTGTTGTTGTTGTATCTGCAACACCTGCTCTGGCCTCAACTGGGCTTCTTGGTAGGAATACTCGAATTCTCCCAATCATCATAATTCCCTTCTAATTTTCTCCTGTCATCACTCCTTACTGATCCGAACTCTCCTCTGAGTTCATGAGACCTTCAGACAGTTTCATCTCTTTTCCCCTGCCCACCTGGCAATTTGGAAATTTTCTGCTGCCCACTTGGTAGTCTATGAGATCCAGTGATCCCATCTCATTTCCCACTTGGAAATCTGAACTTTCACCACTGCTCCCCTAGCAGTACATGAGACCTTTTGTTGATCTCTTCCCATTGCCCACCTGGCAACTCAAAAGTTCACTTCTGCCCACCTGGAAGTTTATGAGATCCTCTGCTAATCTCATATCATTTCCCACCTGGAAATATGAATTTTCATTGCTATCCTCTTGACAGTCTATGAGATCTTCCAGTGATCTCATTCCATTGCCCACTTGGAAATTGGAGAATTCATCTTTGCCCTCCTGGCAGTTTATGAGACCTGAAACTGATCTCTCTTCCTCATCACTGAGATTCTTCCCAGTCTTTGATTCACAGATATGAACCATCTCCTCTTCATCTCTGAGGCTTTCAACATACCTCAGCCACTTCTTCAACTCTTGTTGTTGTTTCCTGGCCAACAACTTTTGAACAAGCCATTTTGCTTTCCTCCTCAGAGGCCATTCATACACCCAATGCGGCTTTGCATCCTGCTGCATCCGTAGTGCAAGCTCTTCCATTCTTGCCCTTATCTCAACGAGTTCTTTGTCAATCTCTTCTTTACTCGTCTGCTGGTGGTTCTTCTTTCCATTGCGTCCATGGCCTTCAGTAGCCATCTTCTTGTTCCTATCTGCCCTCCTGGCAAACTTGTTGCTGCACTCTGCAACAATCTTTCTTTTTCTACTCTGCCTCCCTCTGCTTGCAGTCTACAGACAGAAAGTGTCTCTGATACCAATTTGACATAGACCCCCTACCCTCGGGCCAATATCCGCACAGGATCGATCTCCTTCAAATCCACAGAACTGAAATAGTTATTTTGGGCCCTCACTGGAACCCCACGAATTCGATCCACAGGTCCTTCACGAAAACTCCACCAGCACAAGAAATGCACCAGGTGTGAGTCTTCACCTCCACACGGCCACTAGATATGACCACGACCTTTTTCGAAAAGGGATTTTGGGGGTTTCAACACCAAGATCCTCAGCTCCTTGTCATCAGAAGTGCCAAAAAGTCGAACGTCAAAATGCCAAAATGTGTGACCGCAACCCCACTCCAAAGATACGTCACGTTTTGCAACTTTAGGGGTTTTCAACTCAAAGTGCCCCGGCTCCTTGTCCTCAGGATTTCTGAAATGTCGAAGCCCAAAATTCTAAAATGTTGAACCTCGAAAGGGCTGGTGAGTGACAAGCCTTCCGCTTGGATCCTGTCCACATGACCCTGTCCCGTGACCAGGTGCTATTCCTTCGAATGCTTTCGGGTTTTTGCGTTTCAGGATTTCCCGATTCTGGCTACAACAGTTCTTGACCCTTCGAACTCTGGGGTCCCGGAATGCCGAAAAATCGAACCCCAAAATGCTAAAATTCCACTCCAAAGGGAGATCAACGGCTGTGATCCTCCACTAATCCGACGGCTTACATTCTTTCAGGATTTCATGGGTCAATAGTCCCGACTCTTGCACTTTGTATCTCCCTGTAGCCGAAATGCTGAAATGCCAAAATATCTCTATTGAGAGATCGAGGGTCCATGCCCCTCTTAGACCAATGGCTACGATCCAACTGGATCGATGACCCACTTCCTTTCGGGAATTTTCCTGAAACCTTGACCGCTTGCCACGTGTTCTCCTTGTGGATGGTCACAGTGCTTTTTGGATTTCGTGAGTCCTCACCTTTGCATATACGAGGGTTAAACCTCGTGCACCTTCTCCTGGATCCAATGGTTATCAGTCTATGCACTAGATCTGACGGCTCAGATCTCTTTCTCCTGTACGCTCTCTCCTCCTATTGCCTGGACACGAAACTCAACAGTCCATATCTGTTCTACAGTGCCCGAATCAACGACAGTTGTGCTCTCCTGAATTCATGCTTCTTCCTTCCCCTTGGAAGATTTATTGTTCCAAAAAGGCCTCGGCCTTCGTATTTGTTGTGAAGCCTGTATCCTCAGCTCCCTCCTGTAATCTAAGGATGTTGTCCCTCCTTATCTTTGTCGACTCTAAAACCTTAAAGGTTTCTCGACCTTTGCATTCCTTGCAGGGTCCCTGCACACAACTGTGTTATCCGTCCTAAGCTTGGTCAAATCAGAAAACCTTGAAAGGTTTCTCAATCTTATGCTCCTCTCGGCTACTGCTCTATGCGCAAAGGAACTATTCCTCCTGAGCTTCTGAAATTGAGACAAGTTCACTCTGAGTGCACTTCTTGCATTATTCCTTTTGATCTTAAGAACTTCAGACAAGTTCTTATTCGCACATTCCTTGTGTTGTTGATTTTTCGGATAACTCAATTCGAAGTATTTCTTACAAAGAAATGCTTCACGCCCTCCTAGCATTCTTCTGCTCGATGCACACCTTGCAGAGCCTTTCTTCACAAAGTATTCAACAACCCTATGAGTGTCTTCTCTTCGACATTTCCCTTTCTTCAGAACTCGAAATAGAGTTCTCTGGTGCACCCTATGCACTCTCTCAATGCCCTCCTTGCAAAGTTCTACAGAACCTATAGATGTTTTGTCTTCTCTATGCCTTCCTCTGCACAGTCTCTCCTTCAATGTGTTCAACAACCTTGAGGCTTCTTCTTTGAGTCAATGACTTCCTCTGGTGCACCCTCCTCACATGTCTCTATCTAAAATTTTGTAGAATTCAGAAGTGCACTCTATGCAATGGCTTATAGAACCTGTAGTGTTCCATCATGCACTCTCTTGCATGAAGCCACAAAGAAACCAAACCTGAAATCAAAGAACTCACAGATAGAGAAATCTATCTATCCCTGCAAATGCATACCTAACATACATCTACAGTATATCATCACACATAAAGACATTCATTCATGAATTCATAAACACATGAACAACAACATGCAGGAAAAATTGCTCTGTTTGTATTAATCAAGAATGCCTGATTACAATGTGTTCAAGCTCGAACTGCAACAGAGTCTCGGCTCTCCTCTCTTCTCCATATTCTCTCTATTCTTCTTTGTATTCTATCGCCCCTTATGCCTACAGATACAAAGGATCGTTTTACAAAAGGGGGCTCCTCGAGCGCTTTCCTCCATCCTCACCAACTCTCGTTAATTTTACAATGAATTACATTGAATGGTTATCTAGTCCGAATAGGATCTAGATCTCAGCCTTACAAAACATTAAGAGGCCAACTAACTATAGCCTGCGTACAAGCATGGTGTTGGCTCTACCAGCCTTACAACAATTAATACATTTAATTCAAATTTGAAATTTGAAAGAAAGAGGGTTGTGCCTCTCCTCTCTATTGAATGTGCGCTTGAAGTGTTGGCTGGATGGTGCTTGATGACATGGAGTGATGCTCCTGCATCAAGTTTTCTGGGAGAGACATAGGTAGAACATATTGTAATAGTAAAATTGTCTCATTACTTTTTCCAAAAGCACACAAAAAGTACACCAACAACATGCAGTATAAAAATATAGCAATATATAAACCATGATAATTACCTTGATGAATACATGCCAATCATGTGTTTTTACCCCCCCAAAATCACTTTTCTTTGTTAAGATATTCTTTATGTTCCAACAAAATCCTGTGGGAAATTTAATTTTTGGTATGAGTTTTTTTACAACATTGATTTGTTGCTCCGTCAATAACCATGGAAGAGAGATTATATTAATTTTGACTCCATCGTTATTTAATTCAATGAATTTTTTCATTGCATGATTGGCTTCCTGAATGTCACTACAAATTTTGAGATTTTTTCTTTTTCACTACTTCCATCCAATATTCACCATAATTTTTCAGCTACATTCTTTCTGATATGCATTGTATCAAACAAATGAACAATTTGTAGGTGCTCATAGTAGGGAAACCTACTGAATTTTTTGGGATAACTTTTCGTTCCTCGTGGAAGCCCATTAACACCTTCATGATCAGGACTATCATGAATCATAGTTAAATAAATTGCAAAAATCATTGTCAATTACAGTAAACTATCAAAACGCATTATAAAGAAAATAAATTAAAAAACATTTCATTAATGATGATCATAGATAAACAATTTGATCTGTACCTTGACGATTTCTATTATATTGCAACTTCCACATGTTATGTATCATTCTTTGTGGTTTTAATGTGAACTCTTATTTCCCATTGAAAATATTTTTTTCGATAGTTCGATACCTATGATTCTTAGAGAGGAAGTGTCAATACTCATCAAACACCTCCTTTCCTAAACTTTTTGATCAACGAGATTTCATCTTAGGACCACAAACTGGACATGCAAATTTTCCCTTTGTTTGAAGACTTGAAAAAGATGGATTAACTATGTCAATTATAATATATTATATATAATGAATAATAAATTATTTAAAAAAAATGCATTATTAATATATCAACTTCATAAAATTAAATACTATTAAAGTGCACATTATAATTACATACCACAAAAATGTGTTATCCCTGGAGCATCATGAATTTTCCATGCAAGCATTGCATGTAATTGAAATTTCCTTTTCCCTATTGGTCTAAAGACATCATACATGGTGAAGTCATTCCATAGCTTTAGTAGCTCGTCAATAAGAGGCTCGATATATACATTCATATCTTTAACTTGGTACTTACCTAATTGATTTGAACATATGTAGTACATAATTATTTCAACCATTTTACATACATAAATAATATATATGAGTAAATGAAAATAAATATATTACATTATGCAACAAATACGACAAATGAGATTCTACTGCATTAAAAAAACATTGTTGTAAACAAATTCCTCAAGCAATCATTTCCAACATTATATGATCCCTCTTTATTGACATCCCTGGAGGAATGTTATTGTTTATAACAAAATAGGCCACACCGAGTAAATAGATCTCATCTCTGCAAATTGATTGACACCATCCATTGCCAAATAAATCCTAACATTACAAGATTCTTCTTTAAAGTGTGGTCATTTTTCCTCCATGTTTCTCAATGCAGAACCATCTATAGGCATTCAAAGAATGTCATCTTCACTTCTATTTCTTGCATGGTAATCCATCAATTTTGCTAAGTTTTTTCACCTAAACATTCGTTCAAGCGTTGAATAATGAGAATATAACGAAGAACTTTGCGAGGCACCTTTTTTGTTACTTTATATGTTCGATATCTAATGCTATGACATTCAAGGCATTCTGTTTCAAATTAATATTTTTTATAATATATTTTATGATCATTGGGACATGCATCAATTTATTGATACTCCATTCCAATATCTTTCATGATGGAAAATAAATCTCGGCATGTGCGAGGTGAAACATTTGACAGTGGTAACAAATATTCAGCTATGAAGTTGGTACAACAAATTTTTAAAAAAATGGTTAATATAATATCAAGAATGTTAACGACAAGTATTTCATAACCTTTATCATGATATATATATATATATATATATATATATATATATATATATATATATATATATATATATATATATAGATAGATAGATAGATAGATAGATAGATAGATAGATAGATAGCTAGCTAGCTAGCTAGATAGATAGATAGATATAGATATATGTTATCGATGAAATATATTACATACCTTAACATCTGTGTGATCGATGTGTTTGAAAAACCATTCATAACCTTCAAGTTCATTATCAACAATACAACAGAGAGAAGAGTTATGTTGGAGCCTTCGTAAAGGGGTTTGTATTCCTTCTCAAGTAGAGGTAAATCATGAACGTCATGAAAGTCATCATTTTCATGATCATCGTCTTCCATATGATCATTAACTTGATATTCAATATTTGCAACTCCATGTTCCTCCAATGCTTGTTCTCCAACCACATTCTCCATGTGTGGATACTCCCTAGGAGACCTTTCCTTTATAATTACAAATCATCAAAATATATTAGTGTAATATAACAAATATAAAAATGATACATACATTTACAAAAACGATCAAAATAAAAAATATATAATGAACAACTTACTAATGGACGATATTCATGCCCCCCCTCAATGTGTCCATGTTCCCTAAAATGTATTTTAGCTATTGAGATCTTTAATTTTCTCCTATTAAATCCCCTGCATTGACTACAAGGATAATAACATTTCCCATCACCCTTTCTTTTCACTCCATCCCATAATCTAGCAATTAATTGTCTATTTTATTCTTGTGGATTAAGAATATTGTCATGTGACATTTTCTTTCACCAAACTTGAGTGACGATTATTGATCTTAAAAAATTAAGCTCCACACTTCAAATATTTGTAATGATAGTAACAAATAAAATAATTTGGTTTGTCGCAAGAAAAACATTCCTTGTAACCTTCGCAAGTCGTCGCTAGTATAGAAAAAATGTCGGAATGTTTATATCATTCCAGGTTTTTATAAATAAATAAATGTCGAAATGTTTATAGCATTCTAGGTTTTTATAAATAGATAGGCGTCAGATTTCCAATGAATGTTCACTATTGAACATTACTGTAATAAATGTGAGGAGCGGTTGAATAAGTCCATGTCAAAGGGAAATGATTTAATGATATTTTGTGGAAGTCATATATTCTACGCCTTCTCCATGGCCATCGGATATCCAACGACGTCAGGGCCAATTCGAAAAAAAAATGAAAAAAAAAATTACAATCTATAAAGGTAAAATCCAACAAAAATGCAAATTGTTTGGGTGGCGTCACAGGATGCCATCATATTTTGGATTCAAATGTAGTTGTGGCTCTATTAGGTGTGTTATTACCTAGACCAAGAGGTATGTCCTAGGGAACCCATCAAGGTGTATGTGTAATGGTAGCAATATGGATTGGGTTTTAATTAATGTGGTGGATGTCATTAACATGCAAGGTCGTGTATAATAGTCATCCTCAAGAACACCTTTGTAGAGGGATTTCTTAGGTAATGAGGCACCCTTTCCTCAACATTGTGTCTTTCCAAACCGATGTTTTCCTTTTTTTGTATAGTTTTAACCTCTTTTCTCTTTTGTCATTTGATTTGCTAAGTCCTTTCATAATATATGCATCCATTACATAGGACTTAGGGTGATGTCCTTTTAGTGAATGGGTGGAGCTCATGCTTTTTTTTTTTTTTTTGGTTTTCAATACTTTTCTTTTCTTGTTTGTTTCTTTTCCTCGCATATTGAATTGGGGTTTTTTGCTCTTTCTATGTATTTTTTTATAAAGTTGCATCAACCTAGAGCTTTCAAGCCCCTTCTTCTCATGGGATTATGAGGCACTGAACTTTCTAGAATGCATGTAACACCCAACCCAAAAGAAAGGACAACAGATAGGTGACAAATGAAATGTGTTATTCATGGTTAGTGATATGGACACATTACCCCCACTAGTACAAATTTTCCCAAGACTGAAAACACTTGACTAGAAGATGATAATGACGACTAAGGTGAGACAATGCAAAAAGTATAACTTCAAAGAATCATGATTCATTATTGAATTCAACCCATGATCACCATTTTCATGCCTCAAGTATTAACATTATCACTCTATATAAAGTGTCATAACAATATACATAAATGTGTAATGCACCATATAATATGAGTGAGATGAGTTGAGCATGTAATGAAAGGGATCTATGGGAAATTGTCTATGGAGAGTATAGAATTGCATCATCAGAACTATTGTCTGGAATATGGATTATGGAGAATTTTGTTTCCTTTAGTTAGCCCTAGAGATGACGGTATAACACACTTAACTTGCCTAAGAAAACTTGCAAACATTCAACCAAGAAAATAGAAAGTCTTGGACAAAAAAATACATATATCTTTAAATTCAAATAAAGACAAGGAAACATGGAGAATCAAATGGTGTCTCCAAGTCCCATGTAATATTTGGAGAAAGTTATCCAAGTTCAAAATAAATTTTGCATTAATTACACACATTGGTGATTATAACTTTGAAACAAACTCCATGGGTACTTTCCCTTACAAGCATCGATTACACACATTGTTGTTTAAAACTTTGAAACAAGTTTCACAGGTACATCAACCTACAAGCATAATAATGGAGGAGCATCGTCGACAAATCGCGAGTGGAGGACAACTGGATATGCCAGCGCGCATTTTGAAGACATTTTTGAATTTCAAAAGGAAGAATCATTTATGTAACAGATGGAAGGATGTGTTTTCTTTTAATGTTTTCGGGATTGTAATACAGATCTTGAGCATTTTCTATCATCTGTCAGTTGTGGGCATTTATTGTAATAAATGTAAAGTAGATGGTAGTCTTTAATTCGATAAGATAGCTTAGAATAGTAAGAGGGGAAACTCAAGAAAACTCTCTCGTATGTAGGATATTATCATTCTCATTGTAATTTGTTGTAGAGCAAGAGAGCATAGGAGAGCAGAGAAGAACATAGATTGTAGAAGTTGTATGAGCAGATATTTGTTGTTATTAAGACCATGTACAAAAGTACTTGAATTAATATGAGAAGGCTTTGAACCAATTTCATGGTGTACTATGGTTGTTGTGTGTATCTATTGAATGGTATGTTTGCAGCTTGCTTATATTGTTTGTTATGCATTTGTTTCAATGTTGTGTGTGTATGTGATTTCATGTTGAATATATGGATTCTGTGAGAAGAGTATAAGTTTCAATAGTTTCTCTTCCTAATAATTCCTGCAAGGAGTGCAACGAAAGTCCACAAGGAGTGCGTTGACAGGTTTCTGAGGTTTAGACCAAAAAGCTCAGGAGAGATACCATTGATCTTATATCTGTAGAGTGCAAGTATAGCATAGAGTCGTGCAAGGTGTGCGCAGGTTGAGGAGAGTCTTAGACTTGTCCATCCCAAGGAAGTGGTTGAATAAATTCTGTCACAAGGAGTGTGCAAAGTTGGAGTGGTCAAATAACTAGAGGTTACTGTGAAAACCGCAAGGTGTGTGTGCAGGATTCATAAAAATCTCGGAGTTCGCAGTGAGAATTCAAGCTCAGGAAGGACAAAGGCTTGGAAGAGTTCATAGGAAGTACAAGGGTCGAAATCATCTCTTGGAAACAATATCAGAAGGGTTGACACCGAGTTATTTGTCCAGTATCCATTTAGAGCCCAGACAGACGGTAGAAATCCTTGGAAGGAGAAGCGTCGATATCCGTGGGTCGTTGGATCCAGTAAATCTACGAGGACGATAAGGGCTGAGAGTCATTCAACACTGGAAAGATTAGGAGAGATAGTAAGTCTTCGATCTAAGGGAATATCGAACCATTGATTCATTTCGTGGGAAGGAGAAACCGGGAATCGAGATCCAGAAGGGAGAAGGAAGTCAACTTTCAATGTCACGAACCGCGAAGTTCCAATTCATGAAAAGAGGATCTGTACCATTGAATCACGAGAGTCTCGAACCATTGATATGAGGTAAGTGAAGTCAAGAGTTCAGACCTCGAGCAAAGGGAGGAGAGCTACTTCACGAGTTCCCAATATGAGAAGTCCCGTAGTGCTCAAAAGCTGGGCCCCAGGACACAGCTGGAGGTCACATCGGTGGAGAATAGGGTAAAGAGTTAGCGCTCGCTAGAATCCTAACTCGGATTTCAGGAGTTCAATAGTCGAGAGATTCGGGGTGACTCGAAATAGAATACCTGAGGTCGCGAAGTGAAAAGCGCCTTTTGGTTAGGCTTGTGGTCACCGTCAGTGGTCACGTGATGAGATTTTGCGCCTAGTTCTTGTTCGCGCGGGTGAATTTCGTAAAAGGGACATGTGGTTATTATGTGTTGAAGGTTCCAGCAGGGACCAAGGAGCCATTTCACCTCAGAGGAGTTCGAATATCCATAGATCGGGAGGTTAGCAGACCCTGTCGAGGTAGGGGTTCTGCATCACATAACCTGGTTATATTGGTATAAAATTTGCACCAAAACTCTACCTTTAACACAAGGCTCATTTTCATTTTCTACAATTAACATTTATTTGTTTCTAGGATTAATGAATTGTATAAAGTAATATGGAACTGCACTACAACATTCTACACAAATCGATCCTCTACAAAATACATCCAAAATCTTGCACTAATCAACTAAGGAAACAACTTTTTCCAAAACAAAAAAATGGTTAAGATGCCTCAGCTACTTCTACAAACCTTGCTAGCTCAGGTCATTCTTCATCCCCAACTTTTGACCTTTGTTAAGTTTTTTTCTATAGTATTCCATCTTAGAAAGTCTTATTTGTTCATGAAATTTGGAAATGAATTTGTCAACTTTTTGGTCAACTTCATCTAGGTTGAATTTAAATTGATCTTCATGAAACACATCCTTTTTTAAGTCATTATGGGAATAGAGTGCATTCTCTTCATCCAAAAAGGGAGGATGACGTGGTGGTTGAGGAAAATATTTAGGAAAAGGAACATCAACATGAACAAGAGGAGGAGGGGGAGGGGGAGAAGGAACCTTTCTTCTTGATTTCTCAAATTGCATGAGGAGCACAACATCAACATATTTAGTTTTTTGTTTTGAGACACTGGTTCCACCTTCAACATCTCTGGTGTTGTTCCTTGAATGACTTGAATGAGATGTAGCACTTCTACTTTTGCTTGTTAATTCACTTCTATCAAATGAAGCATCTTTTATTTCACTGCTTGATTTTCTTCTATGACAGAAACCATTATTTGGTGGCTTCTTAGGAGCTGAAAAATATTTACAAGGTGGCATAGGAGGAGTAGGGGGGGGGGGGGGGNATTTCATCAAAGGAAGCTTAATTCAAAACATCCTTACTACTCTTCTACCTAGAAACATCGCCATTACTTTGGTTTGGATCATACATCTTAGATGATATATTTTCACAAGTGGAATCATTAGCTACTGCGGTAGGACATGCAGCGGGGTTGGGACTAGATAGAATAGGGGGGTGATACATTTCACTCATTTTTTTTTATGTTGGGTCATATTTCTTCATCAGTGCATCCTTATCACCATTTAGTTGTATGAGAATGGGATACTTCTGAGATGATCTATTTTGAATTACCACAAGATGAGAACAAGTAGGATAAGGAGATGGTATGGGATAGGATAATTTAAGAAAAGGTATCCCAAATGAAGCTTGTGAATTCCCATATCTTGTCTGACAGAATGAGGCCCAATAGGTGATGGAAATGGCCTGGGAATTTATCTTGAGGATGGCGATGGCCTAGTCATTTGTCTCAAGGATGGAGATGGCCTATTCATCTATCTCTAGGTAGATGATGCCAATCACAATGTCCTAGGTGTTTGCACTGGGGTTGGTGATGGTGATGGCCTCAATCTTGGAGAAGGGGACATAAAGGTGATGGAGATGATCTAGCAGAGGGGTATGCGAATTTATGTATATATCTGGTATGAAAATTCTTCCTGGAGAGTTTCCTTTCTAGCACAGTTGGAGGAGGCAGAGGTGGAGGTGGTCTAGAAGGGGGTTCTCGGTGTTTGGAATCTCTTTTATATTATTAAATATAATTTTGGGGGTTTTCTTCGTTGATTTTCTATATTCTTTCATCTGACGTCTTTTTTTCAACAAATGGAGGCACAAAATTTAGTTCAAGATGGGATGACTAGGAAATTGGAGAAGAAAATATAGAGGGAACCACATCTTCAATTTTCCCATCATATAACCCTAAATTGTCAGCAACTAGGTAAAGGACAAAGGACTCGGTTGGTGCAGGGGGTAAGGGGGTTTTAATATTTATTATCTCAGGCTAGGAATACCATGGAATGAGTGACTGGAACATGGTTGGCTCATCATGATAAAAAATATTACTCAGTTCCACTTCAAAATTCACAAATTTAACAGAAAAATATTCGTTGTTTATCATTACCTAAAACTTTTGTATCTTCAAGTTTCCCTTTGTAGTTTCCTCCACTGTCGGTTTCTAACTCAAGACATCGACATTGTTCACCTTGTAAATAAAATAAAATACCTAAGGATTGAAGAGGTTGTGCTTGAGGCTTATAATGGACATCAACAACAATTTTTCTTTCACATTCTCCTTCTCGTTGTAGGAAATAACATGAAATGACTATTTGGATTTCCACTTGGAGCTAAAATAATCCACCTTGTTCTTCGTTAAAACCTCATCGATGTCGGAATTATAGTCATTAAAAATGCTGGAAAAATCGAACATGTTTTGGATGTAACCTTGTGTTCCTTGGACCAATGATGACTTCCTTTGTATTTTACTTATTGGAAAAAAAGAAAAGGAAGAAACGTCACAATACATCTAGCAATAGGAAAAGTAAAACCTCGAAGCCACCCCTGCTTCCATTCTAGAAGGAGAAGAAGACAACATAGGGATTATGGGAATCATGTTTCAACACAAGGATAACATGAATTGATGGTATATAGGCCTCCAATGGTCATCTAACAGATAGGGCGCAACATATGTCCCATCCAAAGACATATGATTCTATAAGAGGGAACACCTTACAAGGTAATTATTACTAGCAATTTCCCCTTATGGTGCAAAGAACACTATAAAAAATAGTGGTGTGTTAACATTTGATATATGTGGATTAGCAAAGGTGTTAAAATGTGATATGTATTATGTGGATTTGAAATCTACTACTCTATGTTAGAAGGATGGACATTGTTTCCCTATCAAGGGTAGAAACCTTTGGATACCCTTACAACGGTATCATGTACCTTCTTGCATGAGATTTCAATCATCTCAGACCAATTGTAAACTAAATCCTTTCCATTCTCCAATTTGTGACATGATGCCGAAAGACAAAAGATGCACCATGATGTGCTTAATTCAAATGATCAGATACTCCTTGGTGATCCAATCACTCCATCGATGCTCCATGAGTAATATTTGTTTAGCTATGATGATATAACCCCTGACATGAAGTTGTGGTTCCTTACGAAAGTTGACTAGGATGCCATAGCATATATGGCTTTCTCATTTGCATCGTGTTACCATGGGAAACATGTTTTTTGTTAGAAGTATGCCCCTCTTCTAAGAAGACTCATACTACTAGGTTGTTTAGACTGGGTAGCGCAATCCATATCCCAATCACACTAAGAATTTTCCATTTCCCCAGTTTAACTCATTTCTATCCACATTTAAAAAATAACATCCCGTCATGTATGGCTACTCAAAGGTCAAAAGGAAAGGTCAAACTAAAACCTATGTCAAATAAAGTCATGAAGGCTAAAGAGGTGAAGTTAAAATTCAAATGAATTATAAGCTACTTCACTGTGGTCCCCCCCCTTTCAAGTCCTAAGAGAAAAATGACTATCTAAAGAAAAAAGGACTTAGAAAAAATCAAAGAAACGAAAAGGGAAGTGTGTGCAGATGGAAGTAATAAAGACTCCATCTAGAAGGAAAATATGAAAAGAATGTCTAGCTAAATAAATCTAGAGATAAAAAGGGCTAAGATGGATTATGCATGTTTACAACTCGAAGAGTCATGACATGAACATTCTCCCTTTCCCCTTTCATCACTAATATGACTATTTGTTTGTCGACCACCTAACTATGTAGGAAATATGGGTTTTCCCAGGAGTGGGCCTATTTAAAATAATTAACGATGTTTCCTAGGTAAAACTTAGGAAAATGTTTAAATTAAATTAAAATGCTATGTTTACTAGGAAATTGTCATTTGGAGCTATGAATTAGTGAAGTTCTATGGGGTTAGAACCATCATCCTAGATAAATATTTCACATTGGACTATTATTGGACCCATTAGACACATGGAGTATCCCTTTTTCCTATTTAAGCACATGTTTAATATCTCAACTTAAGTGGAAGGGTGAATTTCACTTTGGCATGTGATTTATTTCAATAATGAAGCAAGGTGTTGAGCTTACTAGACCACTTTGACCCCTTCCTAAAGGGGGTGTATCATGAAAAACATTATTTTATGGTGATTGACCTTGTCAAAAAAAGAAAAACACTATTTTATTATTGTTTGACTACTTCAAGGGGAAAAAATCATTATTTATTGTAAGATCATATTTAAATATTATTTAGCTCATGGTTCATTGATTTTACCCGTGGTATTGTTTTCACCAATGGTTTTTTAAATAATTTATGGCTTCCTTTTCACCTATAAAAGAGGAAGGCCTCTCATTTGTAAGGGGGAATTGGAGAATAGAGAATTTTTTGTTGTTGAAGCATTGTGTTGTAGATATCTTATTCTTGGTGAAAATCTCTTAAGCTAGATGACAGTAAGACCATGGTCATTTTCTTAACTGAATAAGGGTTAAAAAAAATGTTTAGAACTTGGTTTTTGCGTATGAATTGAAATTTCTTTCAACCCTTAAAGATTTAATTTAATTTTCCTAAAAAAAAATCATAGGGTTTGTTGTGCTTTGAATTGTCCTTGCCTTCATTATTTAGTATAAGGGTCTCTAAGGTCTTGTTTTTTTTAATATTTCACCAAAATAAAAAAGAACTCCTTTGCCCAATGAAATAAAAAAAAGCATTTCTATAAATGAATTAAAAAAACATTTCTATAGATTTTGTAATCTAACCCCATTTAATAATTGTGCCAATTACTTTTATTTTATTTTTTTAAGCCTAAAATAATATCATTCATATTTTAAATTTGTCTATGCTAATGAACCCGTCAAAGAATTGTTTTTAAATGATTGGTATACTTTAGAGTTTAATTGCTTTGTGGTCTAATTTTTTTTATTAAACCCATAAGTTTATGAATCACAATTCAAGTTCGATCCAGTGTTTATGAATAAAGATCGAATTTGCAGATTCATCTTTATTCTTCTACCTCCATCGATTTCCTTCTTACAGGGGTGCATTTTTCAGAGGTCGTAGCCAGCATTTAGTGGACGAATTGGATATCATTTACAGGCTTCACTCGTTGGTAAAGAAGGCTCGATCGCCGAATTTTGCACTCTGGTTAGGATTTCAAAGGTCGAACCTCGGTAAATTCCAACAACGCTATCACTGAT
The DNA here is from genome assembly GCA_009831015.1 of Picea engelmannii. NCBI lineage: Eukaryota > Viridiplantae > Streptophyta > Pinopsida > Pinales > Pinaceae > Picea > Picea engelmannii. The sequence continues at coordinate 290,302 of ML779256.1, forward strand.
TTGCGGGTTTATTTAAACGCGAAATCTAGGGTTATGAAACGAACGATATGAGTGCAAACATTTATGATTGTTCTATCTTTCCCGTAACTGATTTTATTGCTGAAGATAACCTTCTTTCCCGTAACTGATTTTATTGCTGAAGATAACCTCAGACCGGTATTTTGTCATTTAATTACTCGCAACTCAGTGGATCGAACCTGCAATAAAATCGTATGAGGGTTTGAACTATCCTTTTCTTTTTTGGTGATGATGCCGAAATATCTCACACAACGCTGAAACAAATCCACAGATCGCTTTCAATTCACCTTTTTTAGACAAATAAGAATTAATCACTTTTGTTTCAATATCATTTTTTATTGTTTTGGGATGATTTTAAGGGTTAAATTTTGCTAATTTTCCAAATTTTAAATAAACTATATAAAAAAATTTAAAATTTAAAATTTTAAAAAAAAATCATAAATTTATCAAAGTTCTTACATTTTAAAATAAATTTCCATCTTTAAAATTATCTCTACTAAAATTGCAATCATATTAATACTGATTTACACCCTTGATCTGACTCGTTTCTCTATCCCAAAACATGTTTAACAAGAAGTTGGGCGTACCTCGTTCTTCGTATTCCTACAGGTGCATCGATGCATAATGGTGTGATGTACATGACTTGGTCTGGGACGGTGCAAACCTGTTATAAGCTAATACTGTCATACTAATTCGTTTCATTAGACATCTGTGATGACTGGAAATTAAATAGAACTTGCATTTACACTTGTGTTGAATAAAGGGATTACATGTTTATTGGTTCCATTGATAATTAATGAGTGGCTCATGGAGCATGATCCAAAATTTCCATTTGTTCATTAAATAATACAAATTCACTTTACTTCCAAAATGGTTCATTCAATTATTTGGGGAAAGCGTTGGATATAATAATTTGATATGTTTCATTTCATTACATTTACATTTTTTTTTTAAAAGAAACAGTGCTTTACCATAGCGTTGGAAGAGATATTTGATTGATGCTACCTTATAAATGCTATAGTGATTTTGTGAAGTTTTTTATTACAAGTGGGACATATGAATTAATGGTTATTTATTGCTCTTGATCTTATAATGATCTCAGTGGGAAAACTTATATATGGATAATTTACAAATAAATTAATGAAAGAATTATGAGTTAATTTTCATGATTATGTATCAAGTTTTATTTTGAATTTGTTTTAATATCATTGATGATTGCAAGTGATGTGTTTGAACACTTCAAAAAAGATTGAGCATAACTTATGTTGGATTTTATGTTTTAAAACATTGTTGATATGTGGATGAGCAATAGCGAATGGGTAACAAATGATGATGATTGATGTGAATGTTTAAATTAATAACAAAGTATTTCGTGTTGAGAATTTATGCTATGATGGTGTCTCTCTTATGGGCAAGACTCTTAGTAATCTAAGATAGAGACGTGCAACTGTCGTCTATAAATAATGACGAGGAGTTGTTATTGAGCATTTAAAACTACGGTGCGGGAGAAAATACACGCAGGGATACATGAGAGTTTAGAGGGATGCTTTGAGACCTTGTCTTTCCCTGGTGGAAGTCCTTGTAACCCTTTTTGGTACCCACTCGATTAGTATTGCATTAGACAGGATCTGGACCCAGAATTTCACTTCCACGTACCTCTAAGTATATTGAAAGTCCCCTAGACATATTGAAACCAACCATTCGGTCATTGGACTGTTACAGTACACCGAACACAACATTCGAGAAGATTACCATCTTGTATTGTGGGCGTCCAAGCCTACATGTATATTTGAGGGCTGAGCATAAAGCACACCTTTGATTGGAATCCTTTTTTTTTTTCTTTTTGGGCCTTTCCTATAATATCTTTGGTTTCAAGCATCTGAATAATCACTTAATGAATAAACCTTGATGCATGTGAGATAGCTAAATAAACACTTAGAGGCATTTCACTGTTTGGTATTCAGGTTGTTGATGAATAACGATGAATGAGTGAACTTTTCAAGCATTATACGATATTTTCTTCTCTTGTTTCATTGAAGTAATCCTCTAGAGAAGTTAAAACCGAGTCAACGCTAGTCCTTGTCCTCACCCTTCTTTATTTACAACTATAGGACTCAGTGTGACTACATATGATCCCCTCCTTAAGTTAGTGACCCTAGCTTAGAAGTAGTGAGGTAGGTTTGTTGAGGTGATAATGTGCGGCCTGCTTGTTTGTGTCCTTAAGTTTTCACCTTGGAGAGGTTGGACTTTTCCTCTAAAAAAAATCTGAGAGATAACATGCACAAATTTGAAATACATGTATCATGGGTTGGAGAGTAAATTGTTGTGGTTATATTTACTAGCTATCAATATAGGCATTTAGAAGTTCTTAGAGAAAAAAAATTCTTGAAACTCAAGGTAAGAGTATCCAAGATAAGATATTTTAATGAAAGCGAAATCCCAATATACACCTTCATCAATATCTATTACAAGTGGTCTCACAAAGCATAAATGGTTACAAGTTTGGGTACAAAGACTTCAATCATGACATTTGTAGAGAAAAAGTCATTAAAGAAAAATAATAAAGTAAACACGTGGAATTCTACTTTGACAACAAAAAAAAAATAATGTGCAACCATGTAGTATGATGTATAGGCTCACGGGAAAATGAAATTTTTAATTGTAAATAATGGTGTAACGATTTGTACAAACAAAATGTATTCAATAACTAAAGAGCATGGTACACAAATAAAACTCTAAAATTGTAATTGTAAATAATGATGTATTAAATTGTACAAACAAAATGTATTAATAACTCAAGAGCATGGTACGCAAATAAAACTTTACATGAACAAAACTAAAACTCTACTTTGGGATAAGATAATTTCATTGAATCACTAGATAATTATACAAGTATAAAAAAATCAATAAATAAAAAATCATATTACTGGACAATGGGGTGATTTGCAAGGTTTACAATGTGGATTTATAAAAAAATCAATAAATAAAAAATCATATTACTGGACAATGGGGTGATTTGCAAGGTTTACAATGTGGATTTAGTTTTTTTTTGGGTGAGGAGGGGTAACACTCACCAAGCAAATAACATTCCAATAATATTGAATTCCAATAATATTGAATTGACATGATTTTACCTCCCCTGCATCATCCATACTAGTCAACTCAATCCCTTTGGGACATAGTGATAACAGGGTTTCTAAGGAGCCTTTATTATTGAAAGGAAATGGGGCTACCATTGCTGACCAAGTGCAAATCAGATTAAATTACCATTCTTTTATCTTTTATATCCATCCTAGAAAATTTGTAAATTCATAACCATTTTTTAGTAGTTTAGAATAAAAGCTCCTCGAGATTAGGAGTGGCACACCACATATTACATACATCCTTCAATTCAAGTGCTAGATCTGGGGTAACTATTCCAACAAAATTGTTGGGAACTGTTATTGAGCCTCATCCCTTTCTTAGAGATGCCATTTGGTTGGAGGGGATCACAGGAAAATAAACCCTACTAAATGGCTTAATACTCCTTTAACCTCATTAGTGAACCATGACACCATCAACCACTCGTATAAACTCAAATCTTTGTTGCTTCACAGAAATTCCAGGGTTTCCATTGAGGATTTGAGAGAAAACCACGCGAGTTTTGGAGGCAGTCCAAACAACTAGTGGTCATCGGTTCTATTCTCGTGGATTCACACTTCTGACATAAGACGTTGTCCCTCCCCCTGAGCTTGATCTAAGCTGACGATGGCTATTTCTTTGTTTCTTTTTTTCATATATAATGAAAAGAACCAAACTATTTAACACTGGAGATTTTCGAAGAACACAAAAATGGAGATCCTTTAGCTTGCCTTGGTATGATAGACTAGGGCATTGGAATTTATCAATATTCAAAACAACGGAGAAACAACATGCAAAACTGTTGAAAAAACATAAACCCTTACAACATCAATAGAACAAATTAGGATTTGATCTTGGTGGGTATCTGCATGCATTTTTTTAGAGCCAACCAAACAACCGTTGCAAAATTCTTCACAGTGTGCTTCTTCATCTTAGCAGGCTCTTCATAGAATCTCATTCCAGCAAGGTCCACACTGCATTTAAAAATACCGAAATGACTTGGTCTTGAAGGCTTATTAACAAATTATCCAAAACATAGAACTAAAATACTGTAGAAGGTGTAAGACATCCATGGAATTTTACATAATTAGCAGCTCCCCAAAAAGAAAGAATGTTAATTTGTAACATACTGATAAATGATAAATGTAATGAGATTCACAATCATTACAAATATAAAGAACAGCTACAGCAATCCTCTTATGCCAAAAACCATCTGGCTTAGGGTTAAGGAACCCTAGGACAACTTGGGCTAAATGAAGGAAAGCAGCATTGGTTATAATATTGATTATATGAGTTTTCGACTGGGGGTTTTCGAATGGCTATAAGGGGAGTGAAGATATTGGCTTTCCTTGCGACTTCATGGTTTAATGAAAATATTACTACATGGCTAAAACAATAATTGGAGTACAAGAAATAATTGCAAGGAGAACAAAAATATGCCACGATTGCAGTCTTGGTTCGAAACTGGTACGATTTGGGGTTCTTGGGTCTGCCTATCAGCGGGTGTTTCTCATGGTCACTGTCTATCCCCTCAACCCACCTAGCAAATTGATCGAGTGTGTTCCTTTAAAACCGTACTGTGGAAACCACACACAAACACTGCCCCCCAGAGCTGTCATGGATTTCATAGCAGGTTGTATGCAACACTATCCAGGGGACAGAACCCCAAGAGGTGTGAATGAAATGGAGAATCTTCCAATTAGAATGAAACACGTATGATTGCACAAAAAATATCCAAACCAATAATATGGTTGTCATTAAAATGATGGAATTGCACATCAAGAAATGGATCGAATTCCACTAGTACGGTTTTATTCTGATCCATTTTGTAGAATTAACAAAATATCTAATGAAATNNAAACAAACGTATATTCATAAAAATCCTTTAAAAGGATATTGTATTAAAAAAGAACAATCATGTATATTCATAAAAATCCTTTAAAAGGATATTGTATATTGTAACCAGAATAATGGAAATTCATGAAAATATACTTTTAAAATGATGATTTGGATTACATAATATTGATTAAATATAATTTAATTTAGTTACTCATACTTGGAAATGAATTGTCCATGTGCCTTTTACGCAATGACAAAAATGAAGGTGAAGTGATATCATCTTTAACCCACATCAAAAGCAATGTGGTATATGGAAGCATTTCACCTCTGTCACCACATATAAAAAAATCCAGATATTGTATATTGTAGACAGAATACAACGGAAATTCATCAAAATATCCTTTAAAAAGATGGGAAAATATTTCAGATTTCCTTACTGGGAAAGGTTAAAAGGTTATTTCTTAGCAATTTTTGCATCCTTCTCAAACAGAATATTTTCAAAGGAGGTCCATGGTTCCTCGGTAAAGGAGGGCTCTTCATGAAGCATTGGATCACTGGGTTTGATCGAAGAATGGAACTGAACCCATAATCACTACAGTCTGAATCAGATTACCATACTTCCTTTTCACATTCTGGAAAGGATATTGTTTTAAGCTGATTGGCTTTATTAAGTCATCTATGATAACAGAGGAAAGCAAGTTGGCTACCTATTCAAAAGTCCACACAAACATTGATCTAAGCATGCCTATACCAGAAAGGATTACCCTTTTCTAAGGAGCCAAAAAGCATATTCAGGAGCTGCAATATGAGAAAATTACTTTCAAATGCTAGGGCTGCCATGAGTATGGTCATATGGAGTTCAAATGCCCAATAACCTCCGGCAGATTGGACGATACTGAAATCAGAGACTGTTCCTAACACAAAGCCCTCTGAAAATATTTCTAGGTATCCAGAACATTCTTCCTGTGAAGGGAGCTCAGGCACATCCTGTGCTGGCAATCAAGCACAGTCACCCAAAGACAACCCCCAAACTGAGACTCAAATACACAACTACTACTCCACCAAGCCCAGTTAGTACAAGGTGGAAATCTAAGCCAGATTTGGGGCATCTCAAGCCCCTTGGAAGAAAGCCATATGCAGAGAAACATCAGGAAGGGACTGTAATAAAAATAGCAGACGAATCTTGAAATCAGATCAAAGACGAATCTTGAAAAGGATTCCCCTAAAAAATGCTAAGACAACATTCTACTTGAATATATTCCTAATCCTGTTATAAGGAGTTTCATCATCAGCGATCAATGAAATTTATATCCTCAAATTAAAAGGGGTTTGGGCTCCAATAAAAAAGAAGCTTAAAATAGAAAACCAAGATGGGTAAACCTTTCATTGTTTTCATACAAGAAAGCAAGATGGATCCTACTAGAAATTAAAAAATAGGAGAAAGGACATATCTGGAGCCAAGACACAATAATCTCAAAAGATTCATTTGGCAAATCTCGGGGCTCATCTATCTGGGTTAACCATGCATAAATAGCGATTGAAGATGTCAATTTGAAGAGCACTGGATATTTCCCTTAATTTTGGCCAAAGAGTTGAACCAAAAACTAATCAGCCTCTGGGCCTATACATGCTTGAACCTTCTGTCTACGTCAAGAGAACTAAACAAAGACTTTCAATGGATATCGGGAGGGGATCTAAATTTACTGACAGAAGCCCATGGAAAGAAAGGAAGCACAAAAGGTAAGATCAGCCCTCTTCTCCCATATTTCATTAAAAATGCCCTTGATGATGAAAATTGGATGTCTCAAGGGTTTTTGAAGTAGAATCTTTCATTTTGAAAGGAGTCCTGTTCGATCACGGGTCAGCTAGTCTGGACTTCGTTAAAGTAGAAAAACCAGCAAATATTGCTTTTCGATTTGAACTTATATGGTTTGAGAACCCCGACCTTCAAAACCTCGCTAAGGAATGTTGAAAAGACAACACCCCTGGACCAAAAGAGTTCATCCGACAAAAATAATTGCAGAATCTAAAAAACAGGCGAAAGACCTAGAACAGGGAAGTTTTTGGAAACATCCTTTAAGGAAAAAGTGCAGATAGAAGCCGATAGAACAAAAACTCAAGAAGAGAAGCTGGCCAGTGGCCAACCTACTTGATTCCCTATACAAAAAGAAGAAATATATTGGAGACAAAAGTCACGAATTCAATGGAAAAGAGGGGTACAGAGGCTCTAAATTCTTTCATGGAGTTTCTCAGAACAGACGATCTTCAAACAAAATACCCAGAATACACCCCTAAAAAAAACCATCCTACTAAAAACATCCTGTCAGATGATAGGAAAAACATAAAGGAAATATTAAGCACCATGTAGCAACTGTTTTTTGTATTTGATCCTGTTAATTAGATGATAAAGTGTATATCTAAGTTAATTAGATGATAAAGTGTATATCCAATAGACAGTATACACCAGGCAACGAACCAGTAATTGACAGTAACCGACTTTGCATGGTGCTTCATGTTTCCAAGAGCATTAGCAATAATGATGCTTTATCTAAAGAGTATTATAATCAAAATATCAAATGACATAAATATAATATTCGTGGCTCCAATATCAGAAGAATATTGCGCTTATGAATTTTCTGTGATTTTTTTGTTATCGTACATCGTGGCTTCAGATACTGTAAATTTTTATCAACGTCCAAGCGGACAACTGCAAGGATTTCCGGTCTTTACAGAATTCTGGTTCATTCTTTTTTCATAGATAAATGGCCGCAATACTACCTGTGCACCCGACAATTTCCCGTTGTCGACATTCTGCAATTTCGCCCGTTTTAAAACGGGAACAATTCGCCCCAAACTTAGAATTTCCTACTGCAGAGCCAGAATCTCGGGGTCGAGAAGAATTCCGGCGGTTTTCTGGCGAACTTTGGCCCTAAAGACGCTCTGCTGAAGCGGAGTACCAGGGAATCTAGGTTTCACGGCGGCGTTCTCAGGTTCCGGCAGCTGCAAATAAGTGCAAGCGGCTCCTGCGAGCAAGACAGCAAATCCAAAACTGCTTCCAATTAATGTGGCGAGAAGAACAGATCGGAACAGACGGAGGAAAACCCGAAGAAGACAACGAAGGGTCAAGGGGACTCGGGTGTCCAACACGAGGCTAACAGGAATGGACGGTGTACAGGCCTCTTATGGTTCTCTAACAAAATCGACGGACAGGGTGCACCTCTGAAGACATCCGCGTCTATAAAAGAGACCGCCTTACGGCATAATTATTAGCCACCGATGGACAAATGGATTTTCCGTCTTGTCACAGCCATCCAGCAACACTGACGGCAGCAGAAGTCAGCAGAGGCCACAGGAGCAAATAAGATTCCAGGCTGGAGATCCTGCCGTGCGGCAAATATTTCTTTATTTTATTTATAGCGGTGTGCGCCAGCTGATTCCAGCATGGCGGGGCAAGAGCCACTACTGTATCGTATGGCGTCACGCGTGGTCTATGTGGTCGTTCGAAACGGCCGTCAATACGACAATACATAGGCAGTAGACAAAACCCATCTAAGAACAACTTTCCACGTGTAATACCTGGCTTACTCACTAGCTGTTAGTACCACCTTAGTCGTCAATCGTGATCGTGATCGAATGTAGTGTTTTAATAAAGGCGTTTGCTAAACGTTCTATATTTTGAGGTTTTTTGGCTGGAATCTGGACATGTAAATTTGGATAAAATCTTTATTTTCTCTTGTTTAAATTGTATTTTTGAATGCATAAATAGATTCAGTATGCTGAAAAACCCTAAAAGCATTTGGATTATACAAACTTAACCACTCAAATCTGCGGACCAATCATTCGACCAATCATTCCTTATCGATTTCGGGCAAAATTGAACATCGCCAAAAAACTCCCAAAAAGTAGAATGTTTAAACTACTACCTTAATAAATTCATTAAATGAGTAATACTAGTTGGCCAGTGTTTTTTTTTTTAATTTAATAATTCATAAGGTTGTCAAATCAATGCTATGTATCCATCATTGTCCATCAATAGTAAAATAGTTAGTCAAATTTTGAAACATTTGAAGGAGTAGGCTTACTCAACAGCAAACAGAGATTTTTCTTGGAAAAAAAATGAGCCCCGCCAGATTTTCAGGGTAGCTTTGAGTTTCCCACGATAAAGGTTTCATGCATTTCAAAGCCTTATTCCACTGGTTTTGTTCCATTTTAAACCAACTCAAATGATTAAAAAATCTACCAGAGTTCTGGATTGGTCAATGCAATTTAAACAACATAAAATAACTATTTTGTCCAGACTTACATCGCCAACCAAAAAACCCAAAAAATAGAACGTTTAACCAACACCATTACATTCAGCTCAAGCAAATAACAACACAAAAACCACATTTTAATCAACTTTACACTGAAAAGCAAGGTTTTTTCAATCTCTTTATCAAATTGCAATCTGAAATCTGAACAATGGATTGAAATTAACAAATGTTTACTTCGTCAAATTCCAACAAATATGAGACTTTTATAAACAAATTAAATAATGTGTAGGTACAACAATCTTGATGTTACAATCTGACAGAACTAGGAGTACAATTAATGTTTTAAACTAACAAAAGTAGAAGACTAGGAGTACATGTAATGTTTGAAATGGCAATCAATAACCAGCCTGTTGCGCAGGTTGACGAGATATACCAGCAACCATAACATTAAAGTCTACACAACAAACTGATTATTGATAACAGTTTAAAACAGACGGTGGTTAAAACACTGCCACAATCCCACAATCTGATATACGGAGGACTCAGCAGTACAGTCCATGTCTGAAGCGAGCGGGCGTCAAAACACTGAATCTCACAATCTGAATTAGGTACAAGTACAATAATCCCACATTTTAACATAGGCAGGAGTACAATTAATGTTTGAAACAGGGGGGACAAACACTGCGTCAATCTTAAAGAGGTCGCCACGGACTCTGCAATAATAACCGAAATCGATTAGCCAATGAAATAACAAATAAATAATGAAATAATAAATAAATAAATAGATTTAAATATTAAAAAATAATAAAATATTATATGAACAAGTATACAGGTCACCTCAGTTATAATAATAATTTTTTCCAACAATTTAAATTAAATCATCCAATCTATATATAATAATAATAATCTATTTTTAATCTATTTTTAAGGTCATGGTCAAGTTAGCACACCAAATTGATGTATGAGATCTTTTTGTTTGTGGGACAAGGGACCCCTCCACCCAGCGATTTGACTGGTAAAGTCTACAAAAGTATACGGAGCACATGAGTGGGCCCAATAATTAAGAACATGTGTTATCTCCGAGGAGGTCACAAGTTCAAAACCGACCGGATAGAGATGCTCACAGAAAATATCCAACATCATGATAAAGCAAATCATATAAATATTCAAGTCTACATAACTACATACTCATGCATCACAGCAGACGGACTCTCCTGCGATTTCCTTGCATAGACAATCTCCACAGCTATCAACGCGATGGCAATTTGGTGGGAGTTTATCCACTATAGGCACACCTTCATCGCCGGAAGAATTTCCTGTGATTCCATTTATTGAATCGAAATAAGCACAATACAAATCTAAAGAAAATGCCCAATGGATTGCGTACATACATAAATTACCAATCCTTACTCTTACCATCAACCGTAGCAGCTGCATTCATCATCAATACGAGCATAATGAGGGCAATTGCTCGCCAAGAATTCTGCAACGCGAGGTGTTGTGGAGGCTTGGCACGCTGCAAAATAAACCACACAAGAATAGCGATGAATAAGAGGGAGCCTGTGATCAAAATCTCCAAGACCTGTGCTTGCGTTGCAAAATAAACCCCAAAGTAAAGGCGATGACCATAGGTTTATTGTTATTACTAGGTATAATGTCACGAACACGGCCCCACCAACGCAGATTATGGTTCCCATTAAATTTATCCCAACGCTTTCCAGTCTGTAATGTTCAGAAATTTTCCTTACAGAAAATAAAAATGGGAACTCAAATTAATTCATGGCATTTAAACTTGTTGGGAATAACAACTGATTGTTTTTACACGAATAGACTACATTAATTCCAAAAGCAACGGGTTCTTTGCAGATTAAGATAGGGGTTAAGTTCATGAAGTATTACCCAAACAGAGGGCTGATAAAAATCTTGCAGAAAGAAGTAAATGCGAGAATTGGCCCGTTCTTCCTGCAGCAAATGAAAAAAGAAAATAAAAACTACATTGATAGAATTTTGTGTTGAATATGCATATTCGTCTTGCAATATTTTACACTTACCCGTCCAAAATATATGTAAATGGCACTGATTTCAGTGTGGCTGCGTAGAGTACCGATACCAGGTGAGACATTAATTGATTAAGAGCAATTTTTGAAATCATATTCGTACCCGCAAATCTAAATTGAACAGATTTCATCGAAAAAGCTGGCTTTGATTTCTCGTAGAATGCGAATAAACCCTCACTGCTCCTGCTCTCTGCGTCTGCCTTAAATAGAAATCAAATTACACTTCTGTGAAGTTTTCAATCCACTACCTTCGACTAACTACCGTTGTTTGTCACAGAGTTTTAATGTAAATTAAGAGCAATCAGTCACTTATCTTACATTATGTTGTCGATTGATATTCCTCTTCTTTTTCATTTTCTTGGCCGGTTATTCCCTTCCTCTTTTTTTTTTTCAACTTTTCTTTTTCATAGTCGGTTATTCCCTTAGGAAAACGAAGACAGAAGTGATTCGACACAACTCGTTCAACAACGATTTTGAATAAAGCAAACAAAAAAAAGGATAAACTCAAACGATGACGTTAGATTATGTGGATTGCTAATAGTCAACTATGGATGGATAAAAGTAAATTAATATTTATTTAATACCCTTTTTATATGTGGTTTGAATGGCAGAATCAAAATGACTAGTGAAATGTGTAGTAAAGGTACTGATAAATAATTTTTTTAAATATTTTAATATAATAATTTTATAGGGTTAAAAATGTTTTAATATAATAGTTTTATATGGTTTAAAGAGGGAATAACTTAGAGTAATTATGAAATATTTGATATTTATAATAATATATTATTAGTGTATGGATTTATTTCATGTCTTTAAAAGTTGAAATAGAATTAGACATATCTAGTTGTTCTACATATTGACAATGTCACAAGTTTAAAGTAAAGTCTTTAAATTTTTTGTAAAATAAATTGATGAAAATCTATGGCTATTAGTGATATCTATAACACTTCAAAGTATGAAATTGCTCTTGTAAACTTTTAAATAAGAAACTATTAAAACTATCTAACATTACTTAATCAAACATTCAAAACTATTATAACATAACTAGATATTTACATTTAATATTCAAATTTCATTATGAAATGAAAATGATAATATAGTATTCAATGTAAACAAAGTAATATAACTATTATTTAGTGAGAAATTATCCAAATTACTTATAGTAAATTTAATAATAATTTGTAATTATATATATTTTTTATTATCCAAATTACTTATAGTAAATTTAATAATAATTTGTAATTATATATATTCTTTATTATATAGTATTCAATGTAAACAAAGTAATATAACTATTATTAAGTAAGAAATTATTCAAATTACTTGTAGTAATTTTTCTTTTTTTTAAGTAAAAAAAAGGCGAAACCTGTTATATTAAGCCTTCAAAAAAGAAATACACTTGGCATACAGGTGCCAGCTGGCCTGCCTATACAGGAAACCAGGACAGCTGGCCTATCCACAGCAGCATGCAAAATCAAATCTCAAGTTCTGCCACCCTACCCGAAGGAAACCAGGGTGCATTTTCATCATTCTTAGCAGAATAGGAAAGTCTATGCTGAAGCTAACTAAGCTAGTACCTAAAGAGCGATAGCTCTGATAAACAGTAAAAGAAAAGGAGTAGGAGACCATAAGAAACAACATAACCTATTCGTCGGAGTCCTCGCGTCCTTCCTTAGCTTTGCCGCCATTGACAGGGATGACGTAGGGCTGTGCACAAGTGGGGCATTGGCGCCAAGGCATGGCCCTGGAGTAGGCTGCGTAGAGCATGTCTAAGCATTGGCTGACGCGAACGGCTCTGAAAATCTGATCCTCCACCAAGCTGCGCACTTCAAAGATCAAGTTCAGGTGCTCTGGATGTAGAAACGGTGGGGATGGTGGCGCCCTTGTTTCAACCTCCATTTCCTTGTGGCTCGGCATCTTCCTCTGCATCTGCGGGTTGACTATGCATTCCGACAGCTCATCCTCCACTGGGCAGGTGTCGAATTCTACGCTTGGAGCGTCGCTAGGGCCGCGGGTCTCGTTCAAATTGGGTGCTGGTGCGGCTTGTCCAAAGCTCGTCGAAGGGTCCCAATTATCCGAGACAATAAACAGGCGGCTCTCAGAGAATTCTGGTGGGAGCTCTAGGGACAAGTCTTCTTCGACATAGGTTCGAGGGGGTGAACTTGCTGCGATGGCTTCACCTCGGTGTTTTCTCTTGACCAAGAGCAGAGATATTTCAAATTTCTTGTGCCTCTTCTTTCTTGCATCCGCCACGTACCAGTCGGCTCCTCTTTGGGGTCTTCCCCTTGCCCATGGCATGGTGAGAGGGAGGACAAGTGCTAGGATGCCTCTGGCGCGGCGGTACCTGCTCTGCTCGAAAAACTTCAAATTCATTATGGGAGGTCCGGTTAAACGGAATATGACATAAACCATGGCTGCCACTATTAACGCCAAGAGCTTAATGCTCTGGCTGGCCGTCCCTTGCTCACGCGTGAGAGGCTCCATCAATAACAAGTGGCCGACGGAGGTGAGGCCTTCATAAATGGTCGTCGTTGGAGGTGAGAGCCACCATAAATGGCCTCCCACTTTGCGCCTCCACGTGCCCATTCTTTCGACATGGCACCCCATCCGGGGGTAGGAATTCCTCGCTGGCTAGGAGTTGACATTGTTGGGATATGTCTGAGGCTTCGGAGGTCCTAACGTCCTAGATTATTTGCTTTGTTCCCCTGTGGACTCCTTCATTTGCCAGGTAGTCATCCACGCTATTTTCCTTCCTCTTGACATGGGAGGGGATAATGTTGATGTTGTGTTCGAGTATGCCTTCGAAGTCCTCGAGCAGTCCTGCAAGTCGCCAGCTGGGAGAGATTTTTTGTGGATTGCACCCATGTAAGATCTTGGTGATTAGCTGGATGATGATTTGTGAGTCCCCTTCTAGAATTATTTTGTGGCTGGATAGGGTAGCAACAACTCGAAGGCCCTGTAGTAGGTCCATTATTTCCGCCACATTGTTTGTGGTTTCCCCTAGATACCCTGCTGTCAAAATTAAAATTTCCCCTGTGGAGTTTTTGATCACCGCTCCATAGCCTGCGGGTCCTGGATTGCCTTTTGAAGCTCCATCAAAATTGATTTTTAGGAATCCATGAGGGGGGGGGAGTCCAGGTGGATGAGCCGTAGGTTCGCATCTTGGGAGCTCTGACTGCCATTGAGTCATTTAGATTGAGTTTCCAACTGTGAAGGGTGCTTAATTCCTCTCATGTACCTACCTTATCCCCCACTTGCCAACTCTTGCTTCTGATTGTTTCTTTGATGAGTGTGGCAACTCTGTCCCAAGTGACTTCTGGAGTGGAGTCCTTGGAGTGGAAGATGCGTTTGTTTCGCTCCTTACATATTTGCCAGAGGATGAAACCTGGGAGGAGTTGCCAAATGTAGTTCAAAATGGGGTTGTTAAAAGTGATAGTGTCCCAGTTTTCGATGGTGTCTCTGATGCTGCCTCTATTTTGATTGGATCTGCGCATGATTTGAGCCCCTTGGTCCCAGACGGCTTGGTTGTAGTGACGGTCGTTGAAAAGATGCTCCTTGGTTTCTTCTTGGCATTGACATAAGACACATACTGATGGCCCAATGAGTCCTCTTTTCCTGAGGTTGTCCCATGTCAAAATTCTATTATGGATGATTAGCCAAAGGAAGGTAGAGACCTTTGGCCAGAGCGCCTTGTTCCAAATTTTTCTCCAAATGGTGTCCCTTTCCTGATTGTGGTAATTGCCTTGTAGATAGTAGGCTTCTTTTACCGAGAAATTGCCTGAAGCAGAGTGCCCCCATCTAAGGATGTCTGGCCCTTCCTTTATGGGGATTTTCCTGCGAGCTGCTTCATAATGCCAGGCTGTTAAGTTGACGGCGGGGGGGAATTCCTAGATCTTGTCTAGAGGTCTTCCACTGTCTCCAATTCTGCCTCTTTTCCAGTGGTTTCCATAGGTCCTTTACCTTTAATGAAGGGGCTTGATTGAGAGCATGCTGGAGGGGTGCGAGCTCTGCAAGTTCATTTAGAGGTTTGAGTTGTTGCCACGAGTCCTTCCAGAATTCTGCACTGTCTCCATTGCGTATTTCCCAGAAAGCGTGTTTCTATACTAAATCTTTGTTTTGCCAAGCTGTATTCCAGATGTTCGAGCCCTGGATTTTAACATTATGTCTGATCAGTTGATCAAGCTGCATGGTGGGGGTGTATTTATTCTTCCAAATTTGTGCCCATAGTGCATCTGGAGTTTTCATCCACCTCCACCATATCTTAGCGCCCATTATCTGGTTGAGCTTTCCAGGGTCTTGAAGTCCAAGGCCTCCCATGTTTTTTGGTGCACAAACCTTGTCCCAGCTTACCAATGCCCATTTCTTGTTGGGTTGCAGACCTTTCCAAAGGAAATTCCTCTGTAAATTTCTGATAGCTTTGATGATTTGCTTGGGAGCTGCTAGGGCTATGAAAAGATAGGTGGGTAGGGTCTGCAGGACAGATTTGAGTAAGACCAATCTGGCTGCAATGTTTAAGGGTCTGAAGGTCCAGTTAGTCAGTCTGTTTGAGATAGAAAGGAGGAGGCTATCCCAGGAAATGGATTTGGTAGGCGCTCCCGTGAGAGGAATGCCCAGGTAATTGGACGGAAGGGAGCTCCTGGGGATGCCCAAGATTTTTTCCTTAGAAAGTAGATCCAAGTAAAATGTGAGAAATCATAAACAAAAATGATAAAAAACCTCGCTTTTTTGATGGATGGATGCATAAAAGGACGCATAAGGTCATCGTGGATCAGATCTAAAGGTGTGGAAGCTCGCTGAGACTTTCCTTTGTCGAATTTCTCTTGAGGGTGTTTTTTGAGAACACATCCCTCACACACTCCCTTGGAGAAATGGATGTTTGGTAGAACATCAACCAATATTTTCTTGCTAAGTTGTTGCATGTATCTGAAATTCAAATGTCCAAACCTTTCATGCCATATCCTACTACTTTCATCAGCATGAGTAAGCAGTAAAGAAAAATAAGGTTCAATGAATGCAAAAAAGGTATACAATCTAGACTGATGATTTACCTCACAGGTAGCAACCCTGGAGTTGGTTTGCATGTCATAGATATCCACATAATTTGGTGTGAAGATGAATTTTTTTCCAGTGTCGGAGTTCTCTATCTGATACATGGAAAGAAGGTTCATAGAAATTTTGGGAACATGAAACACATTCTCGAAGAATCTGTTGGTGAGTTCAATCCTTCCTTTGCCGGTGACTTCGACAGAAGAGTTGTCCCCCATCAGAATAGGAGGATCTTTGCATGCATCCAAAGAATAATATATTTCTTTTGAGGGAGCCATGTGATGTGATGTTCTTGAATCTTCTATCCAATCATCGAGAGAGGATTTGATGGCAATCAAGGCATGGCTAGAATTGTCTTTCTTGGAATTTAGATCTTCTGATGTCTTCTTCTTGGCACCCGCAGGCAGGGATGATTTTAAGGATGGAAGTTTATTTTAAAATATAGAAACCTTGGCGAATCTTACTAATCCTTCATATGCCAACTATAAATCTTTGGCGATATTTTTGTAAAAATATTCAAATTTCTAAGGATTTTATAAAATTTTGGCGATTTTTAAGGTAAAATAATTTTATCCTATAGAATTTGGGCGAATCATTTTTAAAATAGCGAATCTCGTTTTTGGAAAAACCATGGAAAATTAGCCCATGAGCGAAAATTAGCCACTAAAATCATCCATGGCTGCAGGGATGCGATCTCTAAGGTTGTTTTGCTGAATTATTTGAGACAACAGATCTATTTGTTTTTGCATGCATGTGGATTCCAAATGGAATCCTTTTGGACAATACATGCATTTCTCCCCTTTTCCCCTTTAGATCCTGAGGTATCGGTGAAGGGTTTTGTGTACCCTTCCTTCTTCGGATGTGCATGAGATTTCCATTTATCTTTATCTTTAGATTTCTTATATTTGTGGCTACCATCATGCATAGTGATTGCATGCACCCCTGGACCTTTGATTGTGCCCATGTTGATGATCTTGGTTTTATCTTGTGTCAGGGATTTGATAAAGTCCTCAAGAGAAGGCATCTTTCAAGTGTCTCCAGAGGTGAATCTGACAGTATGGAATGTTGATACGAATACATAGAATTCAAGACCAAGCTTGGAGAGAATGGTGAGAACCATTTTTTTCTCCTCCTTCGATTTATCAACCCTGCAAGCTTTGAGTTGCGACAATAAATCCTTGAAATTTGTAAAGAAATCTTGGATATTATCGAAGATTTTTGGATCCAATGTGAGAAGCTTCACCTCTGGCATGTGTCCCCTCATCTCATCCTATTTTCCAAAGATCCCTTCCAAGGTGGTCCATGCTTCATTGGGAGTCTTACAGGAAGATATATGAAAAAGGAGATCGGGAGAAATAAATGCAAATTGTTCCGAGTGTCTCATCCATGCGATTTAAATACTTGGATTTTTCTATGGCTGATGTTGGTTCTGTATATGTACTTAAGGTTAACATGTACAACCCTTTGGTTCGTAGATGTATGGCTATTTTCTCCTTCCATGCAAAATAGTTGTAAGGTGTAAGAATGAATTCTTTTTGGAAATCCATATTTCTGCTATCTTCAATCTTTTGTACTTGCAAAATTTTCTGGTGTAGCTTTTTCTTAGCAGTCCGTCGACTCTGATACCATGTAAATGTGTTGAACTTGCACATAGTAGATCTAGCTAAACAATGATACACACATTTGCAGAAAGAATTTGAGAAAGAAGAAGAAGGATAGAAAGAATGAAAGAATTATCATTAACTATTTGAATAATGAATAATTTACACATGATATACTATGTATAACTCAATGAGTGCACATAGGAGGAGAACTTATGCGCCATAGTGGTGGTCTAGAGTGATTTGGACACACATAGTGAACTACCACCTAGTTGAGTTAACTAGTCAACTGGTCTTCAATTAACTGATTGAACAAAGAGTAGTGAGGAGTTAACTCAGGAAATCAAGGGTAATGTGTCAGTATGGTGATGATCCAAAGGCAAGTGCGCATTAGATGGTGATTATCCCAATGTTGCATGGTGACAAAACCAATGCATCATCTAAACTCAACTCGACTAGTCAAACTGAAGTGTCAACTGAAAGAGAATATTCTCCAGGTGGAATATTCTCCCCTAAAATATAGGAGACTGGATAATGACTAATTATGACTAATAAACAAGGAAAAACCTTAGGAAAAGGAAATCCTAGGTGTGTGTGAAGTAACTCCAATAGATTTTAAAGTTTTGGTTGTAGCATTACGGGTTGTTAAGACCATGGTTTTACATAAGTTATAATATCAACCCTGAAAAGAAAAAGTGTGTTTTTGATAACATCACTTTTTGGGTTGATTTTAAGGTGGTTGTTAGCAATAATATAAGTTATTAAAGCAATGGTTGCTAAAGGTTGCAATTTTGTTCGCAAAAACAAATGTGCTACTAGTGGCACCACCTATTGATACAATGGTTGATTTTAGGGTGATTGTTAGCAACAATACAAGTTTTTAAAGTCATTATTGCAAAAGGTTGCAATATTAATAACGAAAAATGGTGCTACCATTGACACCACTTTTTGATTTAGGGGTTGATTTTTTGATATTTTAAACATAAAAATATGGGTTTTTAGGGCTAAAGTTCTCATTTTAAGGTTGTTGAGTCTTGGTTTCAAGATGTTTTCGATGACCATTTAGCTTATTATTATTTATTTTCTCCTTTATCATTTTTGCAATTATCATCTATATTTCCATATATCACCCATATTGATGATTTTTACTCTAGACAAGCTTCATGAGATATGTGATCATGATTTTATCATTTTACCATCTTTTGATGGTTTCCTAGATTAGACTTTGTGATTTCCTAACTATTTGCAAAAGAATAACTGTTATTGTGGAACTTTTCATAAATATGGTAGTGATCATCTTTAGAAATCTGGTAGCAGTCATCTTCAAAACTCTGGTAGCAATCATCTTCAGAAATCTTGTAGTGCTTCAATGTTTTGGATAGTTGTACCTCTTATGGGAGAATTCAAGCATCTGGGTTTTGTTGGGAATGTCGCTCACATGCTTTTGTGTTGCTCAAATAGACCCAATGACCATCAGGTAAGGCGTTGATCTCTTGTCAAAGTTGTGGTCAACATGCTTTGTTTAGCCACAAACTGATCTGATTTTGTGGAGATAACACCCAAGTTAAACTCTCCACATAATCCACGATGATTTTGTAGGAAAATCGACCCCCTTCCTTTGTCATCGAACTAACAAGGTGCAACCACTCATGTATTAACTGAGCAAAAATCCAATAGCATGATGGTTGCATGATCCACTTGTTGAGGGGATATATATATATGGTTGTAACACTTTTCTTTTTATAATATAAAGGTTGTCAACATAAATACGAGAGACACCAACCTTGTAAAGACATCTTTGGTTGCTTGGTTGATTTTGATTTTTCTTGGAACCATTGCTACACAAGGACTGTAATATTCCTTTGTAATATTATATTTGGATGTTGAAATAAAAGACCCTTTTGTTGTAGATTTCCAATAGCGTATTATAGTTTTCTTGTTGAGTGTGTTGGAAGTGTTAGTAAAGTGGGTGTTCTCGTTTAACCATAGACAATATAAAAATATTGTCACCCAACCATAGGCACTAATGCCACTCCCAAGCACCTTCACCTTGACAGAGAGAACAATTATGGCAGCAAACCAAGGCTAATGCACCACGAAAAGATAACCAAAACTGATCAGAGAGTCCAACCTAGAAAAACCAAAAAAGTAGATTGTAGGACTACGCCAACAACTGCTCCCTAGACTTGCGCACAAGTGGACTTATGTAGTGTGCACAAGTGGATTTCTGCAATTCTGAGAGATATGTCTCAAATGAAGACTGGCGTCCTATATTTATACTGCTTCTGCCAAGCTGTTTGGACTGACTTATCTTTCTGGGTGCCAACCACTTAGTATATAATATTTTCTTTAGTCGAATTCTCTTCTAGGGTTATATCCAAGTCTTTTCTTGCTTCCAGAATATTCTAATCTTGTCAAAGGTCAGAAATTGAGGTTAATACCTCCAACAACTACCATAATATCAACACTCCCTCCTAGCTAGGGAGGTATAATAGGTAATAGTCTTGAGCACAAATAGACCATTCAATTGGTAGCATCATTATAGACACACATTATATCTCACGATCAAATCATGAGCACCATCATCATTATCCAACTAGATAATCTCCATGACAATTAGTACAATGTCATCTAATAGAACATAACTATGTTTATCCATAGTAATACACAACGATTCAATCAATGACACATAGTCACAACCAGTGGAACATATCCACCACAATAGCATACATCTATTGTCTAGATACATACAGTATCCATAGTGATCATATCATATGATATCAACCTACAAAGAAAAACAATATCATGATATAAACTGAGTCATATGGGACATTCTTCCACTCACATCTGTGAGATCTAGAAGAGAATATTCCCTCAGAAGGTAAAACATCAACCATGGGCTATCTAGACTATTCTTCCCAAGCATGGAAGAATAATTGTCCCTGATTTCTGAGCCTAGACCATTCACCTAACTGGGCCATTCCTTCGGCACCAAACAAAGTGAAACCTAGAGAGAATGAATCTTCCCTAGGGAATGTTTGTCCCTGATTGTTGAACCTGGACCATTCACCTAACTAGGCCATTCCTCCGGCACTAAAAAAATTGCAACCTAGAGAGAATGAGTCTTCCCTAGGGAATCACTGTCTGGATCATTTCTTAAGGAAATGACTGTCTTACACCAACCTCCAAAATAGACCGTTCTTCGAAACTGCTCACAACTATGAACTTCAAAAGAATGATTTCTCGATGAGGCAAACCATTCTTCTTGACCACTACTGAGAGTGACTTCCAAGAAGAAATATTGTCCTAGACCATTCCCCCACAATGGACACAAGGGGAATCGTTGTCTACAGTACATGAACAATCTATCGAACCATTCTCATTATGAAAATTATTGTTCGATCTGGACCATTTTCTGAACTAGAAAATGCCTATCTGTCAGAAATATCAAACTACTTTTCGAACTAGAAAGGAACTGCCCATCCTGGACCATTTTCCAAGATGGAAAATGATTGTCCATAAATCAATGATATATCAATGCTCCCTCCCAACCTAGAGATCCATTTCTTCCCTTTCATCTAAGGGAGTTATTTCCACGATCCCCAACTTGTCTCGTAAGTATGCAAACTTTATTCTGGACAAAGGTTTTGTCAAGATATTTGTTGTCTGCTCATCTATGGGGATATACTGGAGTTTCACTTCTCCTTTCTAGACTTTATCTAGAATAAAGTATTATTTTATCTCAATGTGTTTCGACCATTCATGAAACACTGGGTGTTTTGATAGCCTTATACAACTTTGATTGTCATAGCAAATTATGGTCAAATCTGGAACCTCATCAAATAATCCATAAATCATCTTTCTCATCCATATTGCTTCTGTACATGCCTCACATGCTACGATATATTCTGCTTCTACTGTGCTAAGTGTGACAGACATATGTTTCATGCTGCCCAAGATATCATAGTGGAGCCCAATCTAAAACGCATCCCTAAAGTACTCCTTCTGTCTTCTACACTTCCTTCCCAATCTGAATCTGTGAATCCATGAAGTTGTATATCGCTAGATGCGGTATATCTTAAAACATAGTTTTGTGTCCCATGAATATATCTTAGAACATGCTTTGCAGCTATCCAATGCTCATGTCTAGGTTCCACCTGGAACTGTCTTAGTGTGTTTATGAAAAATAAAATATATGGTCGAGTATTTACTAAATACATCAATGACCCAATCAATTGTCGATATAGAGACGGGTCTACTGGATCAGAATCTAAGTCTCTTACTTTTCTTATATTTGTGGTCATAGGAGTGTCCATGGATTTGAAATCCATCATTATAAACTTTTGAAGAATCTTCACTGCATACTTTCCTTGTCCAAGGAATACTTCACCACGCTTTTGCCATACTTCTAGTCCCAACTAATAGTGCATGAGACCAAGATCTTTCATATCGAACTCAGAAGCTAGTTCCTTTTTACAATGGATGATGAGAGAATCTTCACCTGTCAAGAATAAATTGCCGACATATAGCAGCGGAATCATTGTTGCATTGTTCATGACTTTGTAGTAAATATTTATATCTACATGACTCTTGGAGAAGCCAAGTCTTATTAGGTAGTTGTCTATTCTCGCATACCAAGCTCTTGGAGCTTGCTTGAGTCCATATAAATCTTTCTTTAGTATGCAAACATGAGTGTCTCTGGAGTGTACTTCAAATCCTTGAGGTTGTTCAATGTATACCTATTCTTTGATTTCTCCATTGAGGAAAGTTTTTTTTACATCCATATGATGTAAACTCCATCCCATGGAAGCAACAAGAGACATAATGGCTCTAATAGAAGTATATCTGGCAACAGGAGAAAATGTATGATCATATTCTTCTCCATCCTTCTGGGAGAACCCTCTAGCAACGAACCTTGCTTTATATTTGTCCACGCTTCCATCTATTGCATGCTTGATCTTATAGACCCATTTTGAAGTTACTAATGATTTTTCTTTAGGTCTACGCACAATTTCCCATACATTGTTTTTCATGATGGACTGGTGTTCTTATGTCATGGCTTATTTACATTGTTTCTTATGAGCTGCCCCTTCAAATGTGGTGGCTTCTTCGTTTAGAATCTTCGTCATACATGCTACATAGATGGAGAATCTCTTGGGATTTTTTATTTTTTTGAAGGTGTCACTTGGGGCTTTGAGTCTTTCCGCTTCTTGTAGAGTAGCTTCAAGCCAAGCTAGATGTTTCTTGGTTTTGGGTACAGTTTCTGATTCAATAGTTTCACATGTTTGCATCGGATGATCAAGTTATGTTTCTTCATTTTGACTTTCTGGAAGACATGTGCTTTCTTCATTAGGCTCTTCATACTATTTCTTCTTCTATAGTTTATTCTATGTATTTCTTGAAAGTCATATTTTCATTGAAGGTTATGTCTCTACTAAATTTAATATTATGTTGTTCCAGGATATATATTATATAGGCCTTGTATTATTCACTAATCCCACGAATATTCCCTTCTTTCCCAAGGGTTCTAATTTCTTCCTTTTATCCTTGGGGATGTGAAAATAAACAGGGCATCCAAAGATTCTTAAGTGTTCCACATTAGGTTTCTTTCCTCAGAAGGATTATTATGGAGTCATATCCTTCAATATGCGGTGAGGACTTATGTTTTGAACATATATTTCTTTCATGGTTGCTTCTCCCCACAGATACATAGATAAACCTTGATCGTTCAATAATGCCTTCACAATTTCTTCAATAGATCTGTTCTTCCTTTCTACTACACCATTTTGTTGAGGATTATGAGGAACAATTAGCTCCCTCCTAACCCCTGCCAATTTGCAAAACGAAACAAATTCCTTGGATATATATTCTCCTCCATTATCTTTTCTCAAGGTCTTGATTTTCTTGTTTGTGAGGTTCTCTATCTCTTCTTTGAATTCTTGAAACTTGTTGAAAACTTCGTCCCTTGTCTTAAAGAGATATAACCAAGTATTTTTTGAGTAATCATATAAGAAGATTACATAGTAAAGAGAACCTCCTAAATATTTGACTGGCATTGGACCGCAAACATCTGAATGTATTAGATCTAGGATTTCCTTGTATCTATTATTGCTTCTTCAGAATGGTTTCTTAACATTCTTATCAAAAGCACATCCTTTGCAAATTCCTTCATGTGTAGATCATAGTTCTGGTATTCCTTCAACCATATTTTTGAGGAAGGATAATGCTTGATAGTTGATATGAGCATACCTTCTATGCCAAATTTCATTGGTATTGAGTTCATCATGTACAAGGGCTTCATCATTTCGTTCTAGTAGTCTATATAGTCTTCCTTGACGGGTTCCAATAACTCTAGCATTCTCTATGTTGGAGTCTTTAGGCCAAGATAATACTTTTCCATCCACAAAGGCTATTATTTTTTCTTTGTCTTCTAGGAAAGATATGGATACAAGATTCTTTTCTAAACCAGGTACATATAAGACATTGCTCAAATGAACATTGTTACCTGTTTTCAATTTGACAGAGGCTTGACCAATTCCTTCAACTAGGTAAGTGTTTTTGTCTTCAAGTTCTACCTTGTACAATGTCTTCTTTTCATTTAGATTGGAGAGTCTGGATTGATCTCTGGTCATATGCCTGGAAGCTCCACTATCAATTATCCACATGTCATCTTCAATATTTCCTGTGAGCGCTGAGTAATGTAGATGATTCATCTTTCCGTTCATGAGTTCTATTGACTAATAACTGGTCAAGCTTTGACCCAAAATCTCAATCTTGACGTTTTTTCCCTTTTTTTCCTTATGAGAGTGCCAAGACGTGCATTGGACTAAGGCGCACTAGAACATCTTCTCCTTGAGTAAGCTATTCCATCATAAGGTTTTAGGCAAGGGTTTTAGGGTTTTTGAAACTGCAACTACTAGTAACCCTAGCGGCATTGCTTCGGTAACTGCACCTACTAGAAACCCTAGAGACAGTTCTTCAATGAGATTGATAACCTTATGGATTAGATTCCTTCCAGTGGCTATACTGAGTGAAAGAGGTGTGGGCCCATAACCTGTTAGTAAAGTGGGTGTGCTCGTTTAACCATATACAATATAACAATATTGTCACCCAACCATATGCACTAATGCCACCCCCGAGCACCTTGACCTTGACAGAGAGAATAATTCTGGAAGAAAACCAATAGCCAACCAAGACTAATGAACCAAGCAAATATAACCAAAACTGATCAAAGAGTCCAACCCAGAAAAACCGAAAATGCATATTGCAAGACTATGGTAGCAACTTCTCCCCAAACTTGCGCACAACTAGACTTTTGTAGTGCGCACAATTGGATTTATGCAATTATGAGAGATTTGGCTCAAATGAAGACTTGCGTCCTATATTTATATTGCTTCTTCCAGGTTGTTTGGGCCAAAATCTCTTTCTGGGTGCCAAACATTTAATATGTAATATTTGTTTTAGCTGACTTCTCTTCTAGGGTTATATCCAAGTATTTTCTTACTTTCAGAATATTCTAATCTCATCAAAGGTCACAAATGGAGGTTAATACCTCTTGAAACTACCATAATATAAACATGAATAGGCAGGGGCCCCTCTCTCTGGTATACCCTGTGTATTTGTTTTCATTTATGTAGGTGTAATTCTTATTTTCACTTTGTATATTTAGTTTTGTAGTTAATTGTGTCCTTATTTCAATTCATATCTTTCATTGTTTTCCTAAAATTGATATTTGATTGCTTCCTTTACTCTCATTTTTTTACATTTTCAATTTATTTATGCCTTTACTCTCATTCGTTTATTCTTTCAATTTCCAATGTGAAGAATAAGGGTGAAAACAAAATTCTGGTAGCGTACGTGTTTAATTTATCACTAGCAATCTTGGTGTTGTTAGCCTAGGAATCTTAAGAAACTAAAAATTCATGAGACTTGATCTACAACTACAATATTTGTTGGATTTGATTTAACATTGTGATTTATATTTTACAATTTGAAAACACTACAAGAATTAATTGAGTTACTGAGTAAGTTAATTGGGTCATTCGACATCTGAACAAAAGGATTGCAATCGACTAATTAAAGAACAAAGCATAATCATACACATGATTTCAATTTCTAGGAATGAATTGTCAAACATAGTTCTTTTGAATGCAATAGGGATAGCTTATATTTTTCTTATCTAGTCCGACATATATATTTTCCAACACTTTATAAGCTTACGAGCATACATATTGATAATTTAATGTACACCAATTTAAGCAATTAAATTGACACACATTTCTGGCTCCATTGTTGGGGAGGTGTTAAAGGACTAGGCTTTTGATTTGCATTTGAATTTCATTTCTATTTTTTTTTGCTTTATTTTGTTCCTTTTGCTTGAGATTCGTTTCTGGCACTAACATTGTAGAGGTGACAAGGTAGCGATGATAAGAAGAGAGGTAAAATCCTATGCGCTCACTATTGTGAGTACATTGTCACATCAACTCTAAACTATGATGGTATTGTATGAATAGACATAGGGATAATCAAGGTAGATTTATTAAAGGTACATGTAGAGTTGTTTCAATTCCACCAGTAGCTTCATCTAGTAGTGTTGCAAGAAAATCACCACATACTAACCTGCTCGTAGGGATATCTATAAGAGGGATGCGCACCGGAAGAATACCAATGGATCCAACAAAACCTAAATAAAAATATGTCGTGGATAACTGTGAAGGACAAGGATCTACATAAAGTGCAACTTCAGAACACATTCATATTCTTGCAAATCCTACAACTTAGGAAATCTAATTGTAGAGAACAACAAGAAGCCAGAAGGAGAAGAGATCAATCCAATATGGGAGCCAGAGTCTTCATTGAGAACATAGTACAATCTATTTTGGGGTTGTGGTAAAGTCATTCTAGAAGGAGAAGGTGATGCAGGAGCATCACTCACTCATCAAGCGAGCCAGCGCGTGGAGCAGAAAAGACAGCTGGACAGCGCCAGCACACATTTTGGAAATACTTTGGGAATTTGTTGCGCCGTTCTTTTATGAAGCCATTCATAAAGAAGCGCACTTGTATTGTAAAGGGGACCTTGAGCCTTTAAGATCTCGTCCTTAGTAGATAGGAAGGCATTTAATAGAATTAATGTTGTTAGATAGGAATTAATTGTAGATTTGATAGTTATAGAATTCGAGAGGGAAAACGGAATATAGGCACCCTCCTTTGTACATTGTAACATATTGAGGAACAGGAGCAAGAAGAGAAGAGCAAGCAGAGAACTTGTGGAGAACACCCATGTACAGATTGAATTTATAGAAGAGAGTCTTTGATTCAATTCCATGGTTTGTGTTGTTTCTCTGTGTTGATATTATTCTCATGGATGTTTGATTTCTGTCATATATTTGCTTTCAATATTCTATGCATGTGATTTCAGAGGTTTAACTGAAATCTAAGAGAATGAGATTGAATGAGTTTCAATTGTTCCTCTAAGTGAGCCAGAGAATTCCTGCAAGGAGTGCAGTTGAATTTGTCCGCAAGGAGTGCGTGACTGCAGGGTTTACTTGGGGATAGATTTTTTTTCCGTTCATCTTAGAAGTGCAGAATTGGCACCAGAGCCGTGCAAGGCGTGTGCAGGTTGGACGAAGACTAAGGGTTGCAATTCTGAGCAAAGGGAATTGGGATTTTTGTTGTAGGAGTGTGTAGAACCGAAGAGTTCCAATACTTGGTCGTATTTGGAGTTTTGCCACAAGGAGTGCGTGCAACAATTCCTCATATAGATTCGTGAAGCTAGGACAAGCTCAGGAAGAATAGGTCTATAGTTCACGAAAGGGGAATTGCAGGGTACTGGGGAAAACTCGGAGGAAATCCCCAAGGAGGAGACCCAACGGCCCAGATTCGCAGGAGAGATTCGCAAAGTCCCGCTGACCGTCAGATCGAGGAGGAGTTGCAAGGGATTTATCCCTTTGGCACAGGAAGGAACCCAGAGCCATCGGGATTTGGCTTATCGGGTTTTACAGAGGCAAGAGTTTCACATTTGTTGAAATCGCGATTGGCGATTTTCTGAAGCCATCGGAACCGTCGATCACTATAGGGACAGGTGGCACAAGATCCCGGAGAGTCGGGATTCGGCATTTGGGGTTTCCCAGTGCAAAGGAATTGCGACGGATGAAATCGCGATTACGCGATTCCCAATAAGGCGGAAAGAGAAGGCGACGTGATAGGTAGAAAGCGCACGTGCGTATCGGAGTTCGGGGTTCGGAGATTCATAGTGCATGTGAACCATGCCATCGCATGTTCCGATTTTCCGATAGGGAAATCCCCGAAAAGCACAGATGCGTTGACCTTTAACCCATCAGGGTTCGGGGTTTTGAGCTGCACAAGAACCGCGAAACTCGATTCCCCGACAAATACAAGGGGAAAATGCAGAGGGAGATTCCTGTGGGTGGAGAGAACTCCCATAAGGAGTCGGAAGAGTATTTTGACTCTTCGGGCCTGAGTAGAGAAGGTCCTGGTGGGAGCAGTTGGACTACGAGGGTCACGGTAATTGCACCAGAAGGGAAAGTCCACATGAATGAAAATGAGGAAGCTAATGTAGAAGGATAGGTGGCCTTTGGTTTCCCCATAGTGTACCCTACATCAAATGTACAAATGAAGAAAATTTCCCCATTTGTGCTACCCCATTTCCATGGTATAGTGACTGAAGACTCTGATGGTATATTTTATGTTGAATTTATGATTATTATAATGATTCCAAGAAATTAAAATTATTCCCTTCCACCCTCAAAGACTCAGCCTTGCGCTAATTTATGGGGCTAGGAGGGGATACTATCAAAACTTGGGATGAGATGAGAATTGTTTTTCTTATAAAATACCAACAATACTGTAAGGCTAGGGACCTAAGGGAGGAAATTTTTAGGATGGCACAAAAGGAAGATGAGGTCTTAGAGGATTACCTGGAAATATTTGTGTACAATATTCAAAGATCCAAACATAACAAATTGAATACATAAACTATTAGGACCATCTTCTTAAGAGGTATCTCAGATGAATCAATGAATGTACATAATTTGATGGGATCTATGGAAATTTCCCAATTATATTTTGAGAAAATATCTTAAATGTGAAATAAGTACTTGCGAAGTCAAGCAAGATCTGGTAAGGGACCTCGTGATTCTTTTTATAAAATTTCTAAATCTACATCAAGTAGTGGGGTAACTAGGGTAGGGTTAGGAAATTTATTGGAAAATTTCAAGATTGACATTCTTGTCACCCTTAGTTTGCAGCTTGATATTTTGCAAATTAAGAAGCAAGAGGAACACAATGCAACCTTATCTATATTTTTCCCTAGGTGTAGGAAAATACATACATTGAAAGAATGTCCCATGAATAACATTGAGATATGTGCTATATGTGTAGGTGAACACTCGACAAAGCACTCTCCTTCTTTACCCATACTAAAAGTATATACCAAGGAGGGAATGAGACAACAAAACAATTTTGTACCTTGACACCAAAGAGGCCATGGCAGCCTCATCCACTAGGTATGTCATTAGATCCTACATTTTCAAATTCTTTATATTACTTTGGACAACAATATCCACCTTGGAATCCTATAATTCCATGGAAAGCATGCCCCCCCTCCCCCAAAACAAAATCCATTCTTCACAGTAGGGGTGGTGAGGAACCAACCATGGGAATATTCCTTCCTATTCCTATCCCATGCAAACTCAACAATAATAACAATTTCCAACAAAAATTTCTTCACAACCTTATCCAACCCAAGCTCCACAATAGATTATGCAGCCCCAACATTCACAACTTCCATCCAACCAACCTCCTAGGCCTACACAACTCTATGTGTAGCATTTTCTTAATCCCAATAAAAAGGTAGCTCAGCCTATTTTTGGCACTGAGATGGGACCTTTTCCCACTTATCTAGTCACACTAGTAGGACTGTAGGATATCCACTTGCGATTAGGAAAAGTGCTCCAAAAACCCCATATCATCATTAAAGAAGAATCGGAGGAGGAAACTCCTAATCAAACAACCAATGATGATACCCCCGCCATAATAAAGAAAAAGACTACTCATTTAGAGTAGCCCTGGTCTTCCAAAGAACCTCCCTATCGAGAGAGGTTAAACCTAAATAAATTGGTAGCTCACTCTAAATATGACATGATCACTGAACTAAAAAATGTTTGCATAAAAATTCCTTTGCAGCAAGCCCTTAAATAAATAACTATCCATGCAAAAACAATCAAGGAATTATGTTTAAAAAAGTAAAGAAGAAAAAATAATGAAACACCTACCATTCAATTCATTGGAAAATATGAAAACTTGATGTCTGGATATATTTTTGTAGATAAATATGTAGATTTTTGGTAACCCCATTGTCATTGTGTACATTAATGGGATATGTGTTCC
Organism: Picea engelmannii; assembly: GCA_009831015.1. NCBI lineage: Eukaryota > Viridiplantae > Streptophyta > Pinopsida > Pinales > Pinaceae > Picea > Picea engelmannii. Next base: position 320,644 of record ML779256.1, read on the forward strand.
AAATACTTTGATTGACCTTGGAGAAACCATTACCATTATGACCATACAAACCATGGAGCCATTGAATTTTCCCAACCTTCACCCAACTCCTACCATCCTTGAATTAGTTGACAGATCCAAGATAAAACCAAAGGGAGTATTATATGATTTTATTGACTCCATGGATTTGTGGGAGTACCCCGTAGACTTCATGGTATTACAACCCAATTCTCCTTCTGGAGGACATCTCGTAATCCTTGGTAGGCCCTGGCTTGCTACCGCATATGATTTTATAGGTTAGATATCTAGAAACATGTTTATTTCACACGGGGATTGTAACATCCCGAGCCACCCAGGATGGATCACATCACACAAATATCAATTGTTGTCGTTCTGATACCAAAATGTAACATTCCCAGCTTACAATTGAGCAATGCTTCTCCTAAAATCAAGTGTGCATAATTCAATTCCATAAAATTTATCTTCATAGTAATACTTAAAGTAACACACATGACCCAAGCTGGGTCATATTACATAAAATTTCCCTTCTAACACAACTTAAACAATGGAAGTTACTCAATACAATTGCGTGCACTATCATGTTGAGCACTAAAACACTATTGTGTGTGCAAATTATCATGAACACATTGCAACGCGCACCATCATTCTAGAATCACATGTGTATTTGGTTCCTCCTTGTGTGCATAGGCTACTTCCCGCACGCACCATGAATCTAACCTCTTGCATGCATGGGTATTTCCTACATGCATGGCCATTATATCCCTGCCTCAGAGGTCTATGACCACTTTAGTAGGTTAACTTAGAAAGAATGATTAACAATAATTGTCCTACACAACATGTACGACTACCAATATTGAATGTTGAGATCATACATACATGTATAAACTGCATTATACAGAACCATATCAATTACTTACATATAACTAACAATTGTCATACTCAACATGTATGACTACAATTGTTGAATATTAACACCATGCTTACATACATAACCAACATTATACAAAATGAAAACAACTACTTATTTGCAACATCATACAAGAAATAACCACATAGGTCATAAATAAATACACTTAGTAAATTGAAACAAGCACATAAAGAACACTTATATTTTATGAAAGTCACCAACTGCGCACAAGACTCAAACATTCCTCCTAGACATAGACGTTGTCTCTCATAATTGTTCAACAACAGGTCACCCCTGATCTGGGGCATAAACTCCAACAAGGAAAAGGGGTTTCCTAATGCCAGGCTAAGGTTTGATAACAATGAAATTGCTCAGTCCAAGGTACCCACTACTGCAACTAGTCTACAACCCCTCATTCCGCAAATGCTTGTCCCAACCCAGAAAGTGTGCCCCTTCTCACTCAACAATCCTTTGGCTGCCCCACTTCCCTTCTAGGGCTTCAACAACATGCCAGAAAGGAAGTCTCGGAGCACTGCAACTAATAATGCCCAACGCACTAGGGAACAATTCCCAACAACTCTCGCCTGTAGATAATTCTTCACGAGACTGACAACTTGTCTCTTTGACAACAAATATCTCACCTGGAGAGAATTATCACGAGTCTGAAAAACCACCTCTTTGACCACAACTGGTTGACCGAAGCACAAGGTTATATAGTGACAATTGGTTACAACAAGACTCGATTCCTTTTTCGAGGAAAATTGGTCTCCCCGTGACTGCATGAATGAATAATATCTCATGAATGAACACCCCCCAAAATACACTAAGGCCATGAATATATATTGCATGCATTAAACTAGACACTTGTCACGTTCATAATATATCTTTAGCCACATGGTGACTCGTTCCCATTCCTCAAGAACTTAGGATAAATAATTATCCATACATTATACTTTTTCATAAATATTAATAAAATATTCCCTTGGCTTAATTTCCCTCTTATCCATTTTTCGGTTGAGTTTATCCCCCTGTCTCATTTTTGTCTGAGTCCGTCTACATGCAACCATGTGTTTTTATTAATAACTTGCGTGTGATTACATTTTACAAGAAAAGGCGCACTGTCCTATTTTCTTCTCAACTCACCAGCCTCATAACCACACAGGCTCTCCGACCTCCAATACACACACACACACACACACACAAAACTTGGTCATCCCCACACATTTCTCAGGTGAACGTAACACTATGGAATGTGCACACTCCTTTCCTTGGTGCACAATTCATATGAACTTGCTCAAGTGCGCACACCACTATGGAATCTGCACACTTTTTTCTCTATAAACAAAATTCATTCACTACTTAGGTGCATGCAAACCAAAACTTGGTTCCAACATCTCACCAACCTATATGCACAATTACATTTACACTTGTTACCAACAACTCACCAGCATATATGCACAATTAAAACTAGGGTTTGGATTAGGGACATTAAAGGGATTTAGTGAAACAAGTGACCTTATACCCACCTACAAAACCTCTCACTAAGATGGAAAATATTTTGTGGTATCATAAGGCAGGAAGTGATGATAAATTTGTACATCTCATTTTTACACTAGATCAGGTAATGAATTTTAAAGGAAATAGAGAGGAAAACCAAATTAACACTTTTCTATGCAATTCAAATTTTACATAGAATTATGATTTGGTTTCTCTTCCATTAGATAAGATTTTTGAGGTCGATGTGCAAGAAAGTAGTGATCTAACAACCCTATATTCATTATGTAATATTGTAGAAGCTACCATGTAGAAAACATAGTGCTACAACATACATGTTGAGATCAATGAAGGTCAATTTTTTCATATAAATCCTCAACTTGCTTAATCTTAGCATGAAAAATTAATCCAAGTCTTATGAGAAAAAACAAAATATTTCGCATGGGAATACCATGACATGAAAGGTATACACCTTGACACTTTCTCTCATCATATTTATACTCAGAGTGATTCTCTTCCTATCAAGCATCCCTAGAGGCGTATGAAACTAGCCCTTAAAGAAGTAGTTAAAGGAGAATTGCAAAAACTTGTTGATGACAAATTTATCAATCCAATTTTTTAGAGTAGATGGGTCTCACCTATCTTAGTACTCCCCAAAAAGAATGGTAAATGGATCATTTGTGTGGATTATCGAGAGTTGAGCAAAGCCACCATGAAGGAATATTTCCCTCTTCCATTCATCAACCAAGTTATAGACACCCTAGTGGGAAAGAAGTATTTTTCTTTCTATATGGTTTTAGTGGCTATAACCAAATGCAAATTGCACTAGAGGACCAAGACAAAACTACATTCACATTCCCATGGGCGACATTCTCTTTTCAAGTGTTACCCTTTAGATTATGCAATGCTCCAACCACATTCCAAAGAATAGTACTAGGAATCTTTTCATACTTAATCCATGACTGTGTTGAGGTGTATATGGATGAATTTACTATCTATAGTGACTCATTTGAGGGAGCATTAGAGAACCTTAAGAAAGTCTTAATCAGATTCCAAGAAACCAACCTTTCTTAAAGTCATAATTTTTTTTGCATGTTTCTAACTAAAGGTGTTGTTCTTGGACATATTATCTCTTCTGTAGGAATTGAGGTAGATTCAACAAAAATAGAAGTGATTTCAAATCTACCAGTTCCCAACACTCTGAAAGAAGTAAGAATTTTTATTGGTCATGCTAGTTATTATAGAATATTTATAGAGAATTTCACAAAGATTGTTGCACCAATGTTTAAGTTACTTTCTAAATACGTTGAATTTTCTTGGAATGGTCAATGTCAACATGCATTTGAGACTTTAAAAGAAATTATTTCTACTGCACCCAATCTAAGGGACAAAATTGGTCTCTTCCATTTCACATTTCCACAGATACCTTTGACACCACTCTTGGAGTTGTCTTAGGGTAGAAAGAAAAACAATTATAGTATTCCATCTACTTTGTTAGTAAGAACCTCACACCTGTTGAGCTTAATTAGATTGTTGTAGAATTATTTTTTTAATAGTTTCTCATGCAATAAACAAGTTTAGGCCTTATATTACTAGTTATGAAGTATTCATTCACACTGATCACTTTTTCATTCACTACTTAATGAAAAAAACAATCACTAATGGTAGGATTACTAGGTGGATTTTGTTGTTGTAGGAATTCAATATCACCATTGCAGATCGACTTGGTAAGGAAAATATAGTGGCATATTTCCTTTCTAGAATACATAACAAAGGTGAAATTGCTTTTGTAGATGATAACTTTCCATATGAATATTTATTTGTTGCATCAAATCACTCTCTATGGTTTGCAGATATTGCTAACTTATATTTGGCTACTGAAAGGTTACCTCAACACTTGTCATCCAGGAAGAAACAAATTATTGTCAGGTTAAATGCTATCTACTCATGGGTTGGTTGTGATATCTTCCGCACCAGACCAAATCTCATCATTATAAGGTGTGTCCAGGAAGACACAATGTTCAATATTTTGAAGGCATTCCATGATGAGACATGTGGGGGACACTTTGCCGACAAAAGGAAAACCTATAAGGTATTGCATTTGGGGTACTATTGGCCCACCCTTTTCAATGATTCCAAAAAGTATGTAAAGAGTTGTGAAAAATGTCAGAGAATGGGTTGATCAGTTCAAGTCGATGAGATGCCCTTGCACCCACAGGTAATTATTGAACAATTTGAAAAGTGGAATCCAAACTTTGTTGGGCCTATCACTCCAATGTCTAGAAAGAAAATGTGCATTCTTGTATGCATTGATTACATTACTAAGTGGGTAGAAGACAAAACTTTCCTTAAATAAAATGAACAATTAGTTGCACATTTTATTTGTGAGGATATTTTCATTCAATTTGGTGTTCCTTGAGAAATTGTCATGGATCAAGGGACATAATTCATGTTGAAGCTCATCCAATCTATCTTCACACAGTAGTACCAAATTAAGAACATGAATTATTCTCCATACCATCTGCAATCTAATGGAAAGGTAGAATCCACCAATAAAGTCCTAGAATCCATTTTGAAAAATACTATCCAGATTCATCATAGAGACTGGGAAGATCGACTACCTATCAGATTTACACCCTTTGAATTGGTTTATGAAAAGCAATTCCTTCTCCCCATATAGCTTCAAATAAAAAATTCCAGGACAACAACTCAGTTGAGAATGAAACTCTCATATGAAAAAAAAAAGGATAGTACAACTCAATGAGTTATATGAGATTAGACAGAATTCAATTCAAAAAAATTCTCTTCTTCAACGACAAAGAAAGATAAGGCATGATACATTCATAGAAAAACGCAGTTCAAGTTAGGTGACTGGGCTCTCCTTTTCAATTCCAAGTTCAAAATTTTCAAAGAAAATATTTCCACTCATTGGTTGGGGCCTTATGAAATAGAAATGGTTTTTGAGAATGGGTCAGTATGGATTAAGACAATCGATGAAGAACAAGTATCCTTTTTAGTGAATGGTCACAAATTGAAGTTCTATCACAAACCAATGTCCAAGGATGAGTTGATTGCAGATGTACTTCAAAAAAATGAGACGGAAGTGGTAAGTGAGGATGGAAACCTTCCCACTCCTACTCCTTCTTCCATTTTCCTTAATATAAAAATAAAAAAGTAAAGATAAAAATAATCCTAGCTGTGAAAACCAATTCTTTGGCACAACCAAACATGAATTTTGTTTGAAAACTAGATTTCCAGCAAACAAAGTTCACATTTTTGCATCATGTTGTCAATTTAGTTTTTCAAATTATGGTTCTCAAAAATCATTTTTCTTTATGATTGCATTAGATGATGTGGGATTCATTAAGTCCCTCCTTTTAACAAGTCATGTCCCATCAAATTCAACACATTATCTAGGTTAAATACTAGATATTTTATAATACATTGGAGTTTTCATGCATTAATGGTATGTTTACTTACTGACGACAATGGGAATGCACCAATGTCTCCCAATTTTCATACTCTATAGGTGACTTTACTTCAACTCATTAATTCATACTTTCCAGAGTGTACTATGGTACCTTGACACTCATTGTCATCAATGGTGAGTTGTTCCATGTTGGTTAAGGACATACATCATTGGTTGGTAATCCAAGATTTTTTTCTCATGTTCGACTTTGACTCATTCATTCACATGAAAAAATTGTACCACATGTTTGGAATTCTTGAAGACTCTATGGTTTCATCTTATGTGCAATCATTGTATCCTTTTGATTTCTTTTGCAAATAAAAAAGGCATATCGATTGTTGGAGTAAGCAGGGAAACTCATTTAAAAAAGAGAAAGTCTATGTGAAGTTGCAGTAGAGGTTTTTTCATCCTTGTAGAAGACTATCTCATTATAGAGCTTGAGATAACCACCTATGTTTGTTCAACTATACAACAATCCAATTTTCCCGTTGCATTTATATTTTTCAGGGAATCAGTCCCTCCTCTTTAGAGTTTAGAATTTAGCATTAGCAACCTTATCTACAGATGGCACATACAATTCTTTATGTACAAAAGATTATTATTTTCATATTTATGGTAGCATACTTATTGTTTTCTACTGGAATTCTTAGTTTTATAGTCCAAGTACTTTCAGTTGATATTCAACAGATAGTCCAAGTACTTTCAGTTGATATTCAACAGATAGTCCAAGTACTTTTAGTTGATATTCAACAGATTTATTTTCATATCACGCAGTCAAATATTTAGTGTCTCTCTCTCTCAGATCATCATGTATCGATAGAGGTAGTTGAGTAGGCAATCTCTATTTCTATGAAGTCATCTAACTTGAGAATTCATGCACATTGAAATCTTGAAGCTCTTTCCCTTCACACCTTACTTCCTTATCTGTTTCACATTCCATCTAATCTCCCTTGATTATTTTTTCCATCCATCATTACCCTTTTCCCTGTGGAATCATTAAACTTTGGGGGAACTTTAAGGTAAGACTAACCTATCCACTCAAGTCTTGTATTGTGTGCCAGATTCCATAGAAAAAGAAACATTCAAATTTTCCTTGTCTTGTATATATCATGAGGAACAAGAAAAACTCTTATTAACTACAATCTAAACTAGTTAGAATGCATATCCTTAACTCATGTTCCTTCTTTCCTTACTAAAATAAAAGAGGAAAGAGAGATAATAATAAAAGATACATATAAAGAAAAGAAAAAATGTTTTGAAAAACAAGGAAAGAAACAATCATGTCATATGGGGAAACAAAGACTACACATCGTGATCTGGACAACATTCATCCATTCATATATTTGTTTCATAAGGACATGCAAAGACTTGAGTGTTGGGGAATGTTGAGCCTTAGTTTCAACATGTTTTTTATGACCATTTAGCTTATTATTATTTAATTTCTCCTTCATCATTTTTTCAATTATCATCTATATTGCCATATATCACCCATATTATTCATTTTTACTCTAGAGAACCTTCATGAGATATATGATCGCGATTTTATCATTTCACATGTTTTGATGGTTTCCTAGATTAGACTTTGTGATTTCCTAACTATTTGCAAAAGCCTATCTATTCTTGTGGCATTTTTTAGAAATCTGGTAGTAGTCATCTTCATAACTCTAGTAGTGGTCATCTTTAGAAATCTAGTAGAACCCATCTTCAAAAATCCGATAGTGCTTCAATTTTTTGGATGGTTGTACCTCCTATGAGATAATTTGAGCATCTAGGTTTTGTTGGGAATGATGTTCTCATGCTTTCATGTTGCTCAAATGGACCCAATGATCATTAGGTAAGACATTGATCTCTGGTCAAAGTTGTGGTCAAAATGCTTTGTTTACCCATGAATTGATCCAATTTTGTGGAGCAAATGCCAAAGTTAGATGCTCCACATCTCCCATGATGATTCTGCAAAAAGAATGACCCCCTACCTTTGTCATCGAGCTAGCAAGGTGCAACCACTCATGTCTTAATTGAGCAAAACTCCAACAACGTGATGGTCACATGATCCACTTGTTGAGGGGCAAGTATATGGTTGTAATGATTTTCTTTTTATATTCGGAAGGTTGTCAACATAAATATGAGAGACACCATCCTTGTAAAGATGTTGGTGGTTGGTTGGTTGATCTTCATTTCGCTTGGAACCATTGTTGTGCAAGGACTATAATATTTCTCTATAATCTCATATTTGGATGTTGAAATAAAGGTTGTTTTTGTTGTAGATTTCAAACAACGCACTATAGTTTTCTTGTGGAGTGTGCTATAATAGGTAGGCCCCCCCTCTTTGGTATACCCTATGTATTTGTTTTCATTTCAATAGGTTTAATTCTTATTTTCATTTCATATATTTAGTTGTGTAGTTAAGTGTGTCATTATTGAAGAGAGAAAAACCAAAGGAACATTGAAAATAACACACATAAACTAATTTTATTGCTTGATAATAAAAATGGTTAAATTTGCCTCATTTTTATAGAGGTCTTGGAAAGATCTCAAGGATCCAGAGAGTTCATGAAGCGGCTGGAGTGTCGGTGGTTAAGTTGGTGGTGGAAGTGTTTGGAAGAAGGTGGAAGCTCCGGTGGTAGGTAGAAATGAACTCTTCCAACACTCCCCCCTAATTTCTACTACTAATTACATCAATGTTTTCAATGCCCAATGCTTCTCTCAAATACTCAAATTGGTCTTGTGTTAAATCCTTTGTAAATATGTCTGCAAGTTTCTCCTTTGATCTGTAATGTCTCCTCCTTAATGAATACATGTCTTAATATTTATTTGGTTAGGCATTTATCTTAGTCATGTCATAATATTCAGTTTCTATCTTCATATGGTTGGGATTCCTTCAATGTGCTACTTTATTTTAATAGATTCCCCTCATCGTAAATCACCTTGGGATTTTATATCTTACCCCTAACCATAACAATGCTCAGGAACCATCACACCAAGTGGTTTCTAGTTGACCACAAACTTTGTTTACTGGTGGTTTTGGCTGACCACGAACCTTACACACATATGGGTTCGACTAACTAGGAACCTTTCACAAATATGGTTTTAGCTTACAACGAACCTTGCATGATGGGGAAATTGTTTTACACTACACACATTCACTTGGGATTTCTTCACTATGAGTTTCATCCTAAAACATTTTTTCTTCTTATTTTGTACCTGCATAACATTGATTAATGCTCGAACTTTTTCATCTTCCTTTTACACCTGCAAACAACTGATCATTGGTGTCCATATAAAAAGAAATCCATCTACCGAGATACATGGGTACCATCCACTGTACTTTCCAATTCTATAGGTATCATTTTCACATACATGGTTCATCAATACATTAGACTCCTTTAGTCATAACTTGGTCCCAATCAAATCACACTCTGAGATTACTTAATCTCACATTCCTCCCCATAATTGAACATCTAACTTCTTTGATCACCATTAAACTTAGATACGAGTACACCTACCACCCTCGTACCTTCCTAGTGGTTAATTACACAACTTGATGCCACATCCACTTTATGCATAAGAGGGATACACGCTACATGATCACACTAATCCATGTAGGCTTGACTCAACAGGGCTTACTAAACACCTGGGGAATATAGCTTTCCTATGGCTAAGCTTTACAACTTTGGACCAAAAACCTCTAGGCTTTTATGTACTACCGATCATGCACTCCCTACAACATATATGCATCATTTCATCTCAGGTACAACAAAAATTCCACATTCTTTACAAAATTCCCAACAAATTACAAGCCCATTACATATGCCCATTTACATCTTATCATTAAGCATTGCATGACTTCATTTGGAGTCTTCTTAGCTCTTTACTTCTTCCAACGAGAGTCTTTCTTCCTTGTCTTTCACCATCCATTTTTGTCTTCTATCACCCTTTGTCCTTTGCGTCACGAGTCTGTCTTTTATTGTTTTACACTGCTTCTTGCATCTTGTTTTTCCTTTCAATATACTTTATGAATATGTTTCTTGTTGGAGTTGATCAAGATCCAACAAGACAACCTATGACAATGGATTGGAAAACTTAATTGACGAACCACTTGTCATGATTTTACACCACTTATCATTTGATTTGGACTCAACTTTTGACTAGCTTAACATATAGACTCTCACTTTAACTTTAACTAGCACTCATTTTGACTCTTCTTGAGATTAATGTAATGACTTTACATTTCAAGAATCCTTTTCACAAATATTTTAGACTCATTTACTTGACCTTGACCTTTCACTTGAATCTGACCTCTTACAACTTAACTCAATTTTCTCTAAGACTGAACCCCACATGACCATTCCAAGCACTTTAAACATGTTCGACAAAACAAACATTCTAACAGAGGACGAACACCTTCAGTAACCAATCACATAACTAGATCAAATATCAACACATCGATGTTTTGATGTGGTAAAACCCCTACAAGGAAACATTCACAACCCCAACCAACGTGACCACTTGGAGTAGTTTATTAATGCAAAAGAAAAATACTACAAAGAGATTTTACAAGAGATTTTCTCACAATCGATCATCGACAAATGACCCTCCATGCTCTTTAAATATATATCATGGACCAATCAGGTGTTAAGCCACATATCAATGGCCATTAAGATCGAGGAGAGTATGAACCATCATATCACTCTATGTCAGGAACATATCGTGACTGTCAGATTTCCTAACTACAAATGCATACTAATGCATACTAAAGAAACACACTTTTACGTAACGACACATGAGACCAAGTAGATATTAACTAACTCCTAAGTGTCTAAATATCGTAACATCCCCGCTTAAGAAAAACTTGGGATATGATTGAAGGATTTACAATGGTGACACAATAGGAGAAGGAAGGAGGCATTAGAGCCTATCCCCCCTTAATGAAAACTTCCTGAACTCCTAACATAGATTGAATTTTGGAAAACTTTGCTTCTGTAAGAGACTTTGTAAAAATGTCTGCAACTTCATCTTCTGTAGGGAAAAATAGAACTTCGATAACTTAATCATGAATGAGCTTTATGATGAAGTGCATGTGTAGCTCGATGTGTTTGATACAATGATGTTAAACTGGGTATTTGGTGAGCTTGATGACACTTTTATTATTGCACCAAACGTTGGTCGGATTTTGCTGCTAGAATCCAAACTCTGAAAGGATCTGTCGAAGCCAAAAGGCTTCCTGACTTGCATTTACTGTTGCTCGGTACTTTTCTTCTGTTGAAGAAAGTGCAATAGCCTATTGTTTCTTATAGGCCCAAGTGGCACGTCCTGAACCAAGGCTGAAAACATAACCTGCAATAGAATTCTGATCATCAGGGTCCCCGAACCAATATGAATTAGTGAAACCAACCAATAAAGGAGTCCCCCCTGAACTATAATGTATCCTGAACTGAATTGCACCACAGACATAGCGAAGTATCCTTTTAGTTTCTTTTCAATGGCTTTCATGGGGTGTTTTCATATACCAAACAACAAGACCAACAACAAAGGAAAGATCAGGATGAGTATGAGTCAAGTATAAGAGGCTACCAACTAACTGACGGTACAGGGTTGCATCAAATTCAGGAGAAGTACAGGTGGCAGTAAGATTGAATCCAGACTGAAAGGGAGAAGGGGTTGGTTTACAATCGTCCATGTGAAAGCAACGAATAAGGTCACAAGAATAATTAGACTGGGAAATAAAAATTCCTTCATTGGTTTGCAAAACTTGGAGGCTAAGGAAATAGTGAAAAAATCCTAAGTCTGTCATTTCAAATTTCTTCTTAAGGATGGTTTTCCCATGGTTTAAAAGTTTTGAGTCACTACCAGTAAGGATAAGGTCATCAACATAAAGGACAAGGATTATGAGATGGATTCCTACTTTCTTGGTATAGACATTAGGATCAAGATGGAATCTAGAGAATCCAGTGGAAATAAGAAAGTTGTCCATTTTAGCATACCAAGCTTGGGGAGCTTGCTTGAGACCATAAAGAGATTTCTTAAGGTGACAAACCAGGCTAGATTCATTCTGGACATAGCCAGGAGGTTGTTCCATGTAGATTTATTCTTGCAAATCTCCATGCAAGAAGGTGGATTTAACATCCATCTGATGGACCTCCCATTTATGTGAGGCAGTAAGGGAAAGAACAAGTCGTATGGAATTCATTTTGGCTACAGGGGAAAAGGTTTCATTATAGTCAATTCCTTCAACTTGGTAAAATTCTTTGGCAACTAACCGAGCCTTGTGTCTTTCAACACTTCCATCTGATGCATACTTAGTTCTATAAACCCATTCACATCTGACAAGTTTTTTCCTTTTGGAAGAGGTACAAGATCCCAAGTATTGTTTTCCATTAAATAATGATACTCTTTATTCATTGTTGTATCCCAATCTAGATGACCTTAAGCTTTTGCAAATGTCTTTAGATCATGAGTTTCTGAAACCTAAGCTAAACCAGAAGAGGCTCGTTGGAACTGTGAACGTGTTTGACGTTGATCTGAAGGATCACCGACAAGATCACCAGTTGCTTCTCGTGTTGAACAGGCCCATCTAGGAAGTGGCGGAGCTGGTGTTGGTTCAGGTTCAAAGGACTCATATGGAGGAAGGTGAGCAGGCAGAGGTGGATTTTCCTCCTCACTGTCATCACCTGAAGAAGAAACCATAATAGAAGAAGGCACAAACGCCGAAGATGAATCGCAAGACGAAGAAGGAACAATTGTTGAATTAGGCTCGCAGGCCAAAGAAGGCACAAATTCCGAATTAGGCTCACAGGCCAAGAGATTTTCATCAAATTTAACATCTCTTCTAATAATAATTTCATTACAATGTGTTTGAAGAAGTCTATAACCTTTGACATCTTTAGAATAACCAACAAATATACACTTATCACTTTTAGGTTGCAATGCTTTCCTTTCCTCATCAGGAATGTGAGCCCATGCTATACTGCCAAATACACGAAAGTGACTTACATCTAGTTTAATTTTAGTCCAAGCTTCTTCCGATGTTATATTTTTAAGAGCCTTTGTGGGAGTGCGATTTACTATGTAATTTGCACAGTTGATGGATTTTGCCCAATACTTTAGACTTAATCCCTTAGAATGGATCATACAATTAGCCATTTCTTTTAATGTGCGGTGCTTTCTCTTAGTAACACCATTTTGTTATGGTGTATATGGAACAATGTGTTGCATTCTGATTTCCTATGTAGTGCAGTAACTTGTAAAATTATTGTTCACATATTCCCCTCCATTATATGTTCTTAACATTTGAATTTGATGTTGAGATTGCTTTTCTACAAGGGCCTTGTAGGCCAAAAACTTGTCAAAAAATCCTCTCTTAAGTTTTAAGAAGTAAACCCAAGTACGTCTAGAAAAGTCATCAATGGAAGTTAAGAAATACTTGCACCCAGAAAAATAAGGAGAAGAAAGTGGACCACACAAATCACTGTGAACAAGCTGCAAAGGACCCAAGGCATTCCAAGAGGCACGTTTGTCAAAACTATCCTGATGATGTTTGTCGAGAACACAACCGACACAAACACCATCTCTACATGAAACAAGAGGAAGACTAGTCACCATCTGTTGATTACATAGTTGCTACAATGAGCGATAGTTTAGATCACCAAACCGCTCATGCCAAAGTTTGCTCAAGTCATCACTATGAGCAACAAAAGCTGATGAAAACGATGATGACCCAAAGTTGTCAAACTTGTACAACCTGGTAATATCATCAACAATTCTAGTTGCAAGAACATGCTTATGATATTTTAGATCCTTGATTACAACTTGTTGAGGTGAAAACTCTACGGTTTTACCTTCACCTGAATGAGTGATTTGATATGCTAAAAAAAGGTTAAAAGAAAGACTTGGAACACATAATACATCATTGAAATGGCCATTTTCTACTTGAACTGTTCCAGATCCTTCAACACTAAGAGATCTATCATCACCAACAAATATTTTCTTGGTGTTACATTCATTTAGAGTAGAAAATATGTCTCTATCCTTAGTCATATGATAAGATGTTCTAGAATCAATAATCCACTCATCAGAAGTAGAATTAGAAGTTGTATTGAAGGAGAAACCAGTAGCTGAAAGTGCATGTCCATGAGAAGAAGAAGAAGAAGTAGAATCAATATTGATGTTGTGCTTCTTCATTGCTACTTCTAAAGTTGCCATCTTCTTGAAACATTTGGACTCATCATGATGATCTTTATCACAAAAGTTGCAATGTCTGTCAGTCTTCTTATTTTTATATTTTTATCCTTTGTCTCCATTAGGAGCGGAAGTTGTCTGAGTGGGTTTGGGACCCTTATATTTCATTTTGTTGTGGCGATGATGTTTCTTCTTGATATTCTTGGGTTTATCTTTCTGATGGACAACTAAGACTTTGTTGGAGGTACTTGCAGTGTTGATCACTCCAAGTTGTACTAGCTTATCTTACTCTCTAATCAAAGCATCAAAAAAGTTCTCAAGATTGGGTTTTTGATAAGCAGTCCCTATAGCCTCTTGCATGGTATAAAAGGTAGATACAAACACAAAATATTCACTACCTAGCTTAGAAAGAATAAGATAGATGCAATGATCTTCTTCTATCTTTATCTTACATTCTTCACATAGAGTTCTGAGTGTTTTAAACTTAGATATATAGTCTTCAATGCAAGAAAAATCACTTGGACTTAAATTTAGTACTTGATTTTCTAACTATTGTTCTTGAATAATATTGTGTTTACCAAACACAGATTCAATCTTTTCCCAAACTTCTTTGGGTTTATCAATTGATTAAAGGCGAAACCTTAAATCAGGAGAGATGGGCATTCCGACTAATCCATGTGCTTCGTCATTCCTATTATCCCACTTTACTTTCTTATCAGCATTAGTTGGTGTTGTTTCCTTTCCCAAGGTAATCTGGTACAAGTCTTTACTTCTTAATAAATCCCCCATATGGGATTTCCATTGGAAGTAGTTGGTGCTGGTAAGTAAGAGATTACTTGTAGAATCCATATTAAATATGCAAATAATATGGATTTAAAAACTGAAACTGATGATCTGAATGGAAAGATCTCGAAACTTTATGCGGTTTTAAAAAGAACGACACTAAAAACGGGCTTCGTATGTGAGAGTTATGTCATTTTTGAAAAAGACATAAATGGTAACCAAAGGACCACGTGGTCGTGTAAGTTGTTTTATGAAGTGACCCACTTTTATAAAGAGAAGTGGGGATCACTTTTACAATAAAGTTACTTCATGCAAAATAAATAACTCTAAAATAAAATATTAAAGCTACTTATAGTGATTCACTTTTATACTTGAAGTGAAATAGACTTTACAATTTTAGCATGAACTTTTAACCAAATGGTCTAGCAAAACATATTGCATTTTTTTGCAAGAGGATTGGAGGTGTTGTTATTGTTGTTGTTGAAGACAACCTTGGAGAGCGTTCTAAAAGAAATCTCCTTTTGCACAAGAAAAAAATTTCGCTTCTCTGTGACAACAAGGGTTAGATATCAGTTAGCTTACCCGGAAGATGCACCTTTTCCTATCTGTTTTTTATTTGACGAGATCATACAAGGCACGGGGAAAAGAGAATACGTAGATCTAAAAGAGTAGCAACCCGGAAACAAATAATATAAAACCAAAATAATACTTTGCAAAAATTTTAAAAATGTGTATTCAAGCTTTATACCTCCAGATCTGACTGTAATGGTCATATCTTGGGAAAACAAAAACCTTTTCGAGTGAAACGAAAAGTGTTCCAGACTGAAACGAGTGCTATGGACATAATGGAACAGTCCTCTCAGCCCATAAATGTACGTAAATGAGAGAAAATGGATATGAGGCAACTCGGCTTCACGATCTCAATCTACAATAGGAGAGGGTCTTCAAACAGGGTTTGATACCATGTTCGACAACACATGTATTCCAACAGAGGATGAACACCTTCAGTAACCACTCACATAACCAGGTCAAAGATCAACACACAGATGTTTTGACGTGGTAAAACCCCTATGGGGAAACATCCACGACCCCAACCAATGTGACCAATTGGAGCAGTTTATTAATGCAACATAAAAAGATTACAGAGAGATTTTACAAGAGAGTTTCTTACAATCGATCATCGACAAATGACCATCCATGCTCTTTAAATAGAGATCATGTACCAATTGGGTTTTAAGCCACTTATCAATGGCCGTTAAGATCAAGGAGAGTATGAACCGTCAGATCACTCTATGTCGGGAACATATCGTGACCGTCGGATTTCCTAACTACAAATGCATACTAATGCATACTAAAGAAACACACTAAGAAACACACTTTTACTAACAACACATTAGACCAAGTAGATCTTAACTAACCCCTAAGTGTCTAAATATCCTGACACAACAATGCATTTCAAGCACGTTCAACAATGTATTTCATTTCAACCATATTACAATTACAAAATGAAGTTCTCACCTTACTAAAACACGGAAGACATTTACACCACTTGACTCAACTCTCCCTTGGGAACATGAGACCCACATGACCACATTTAACACAACAACGCCTCTTCATATCTCTATGTCTTCCAGGTTAGCACAAGCCTTAACAATAGTAGCGAAAGTAAATTCATTAGGTTGCACGCCATTTTCTTCCATTTCAACAAACAGTTTCAGGGATTCCTTACAAATTCTAGTCTGAACATATCCTTCCGAGAGAGCCTCCATCTTGACGCATCCTTGCAACATCGAAGCATATACATTAAAATCCACAACAATGTCATTCTTATGGATAGTATTGAAAATACTAAGCACCTCCTTTAATCGCCCTTCCTTGCAGAGTACAATAATGCCTTCAAAAGAGCCTCTGGAAAGGTTCTGTTTATAGTCTTTGTTTGATGATGTGATGCTTCTCTGATTATGGTACTTGGTAGCCAAACAAGTCAGAGTTTGCGTATACATCTTAAAGTGCTTGGCAACATTGACAATGTTGGCCTGCAAAACGATTACAATCGCCTCCTCTGCATGACCACTATAGGACAACCCAACAACAACAATCATCGCTACTTTGTTGGTCTTGTAGGCACCGAACCTTCACCAGAGATGATTATATTGATGATGCAATCATCGCCTGCACAAACAACTCTCTTGACATCTTCTATGCCCATAGAAATGCTCCCTCACTCATATCTTCACCGTTGGGCGTTGTGGGAGACTCCTCTCAGGATACTAGGCCCTCCCGTGAGGGATTTAGCCCATTCTTGCTCTGATACCAAGATGAAGAGAGAAGAACCAAAGGAACACTAAAAATAACACACATAAACTATTTTTATTGCTTGATAATAAAAATGGTTACAACTGCCTCGTTTTTATAGAGGTCTTGGAAGGATCTTGAGGATCCAGAGAGTTCACGAAGCGGCTAGAGTGTCGGTGGTTAATTCAGTGGAGGAACTGTCTGGAAGACAGTGGAAGCTCTGGTGGTAGGTAGAAATTAACTCTTCCAACAATTATTTCATTTCATAACTTTCATTACTTTCTTGAAATCAATATTTAATTTTTCCTTCACTCTCATTTGTTTACACTTTCAATTTATTTTTTCCTTTACTCTCATTTGTTTATGCTTTCAATTTCCAGCCTGGAGAACAAGTGTGCAAACAGAATTTTGGTAGCGTGGGTGTTTAATTTATCACTAGTGATCTTGGTGTTGTTAACCCAGTAATATTAAGAAACTGAAAAGTCACAATATTTTAATCTACAACTACAAGATTTGTCAAATTTGGTTTAACATTGCAATTTCTATTTTACAGATGATAATTGCAATCATTTGATTAAAGAACAGAACATATTCATACACTACTTGATTTCGATTTCTGGGAATGACTTGTCAAACATAGTGCTTTTGAATGCAAGAAGAATAGCTTAGAGTTTTCTTATGTAGTCCCATATATATTTTGCCAACACCTCATAAGCTTATAGTTTGATGTAAACAAAGACAAATATATTACCTTTATGCTAATTTATTACATATATTATCAATATAAGAACATGAAAAAGAACACATTCCCTCTATAAGCAAAGATAGGTTGTGTCTGAAGATTATCTTTATGTCTAAAGATAAGGGTTGGTACCATGATGAAATGGGTTAAAAAATGGGAAATTTGAAAAGAATATTTGTTGGATGAATCAATTAGTCATTCAAGACTTGTACAAAAGAGGATAATAAAAAAGTTGTGGCAATCTTGAACTAGATAAAAGAATAAAATTATCTCAACATTAAATCAACCCAATAATTATTTACACAAAACAAGTACATCCCTAAAAGAAAAAAAATTATGCATACAAAAAAACATTTAATTTATATAACTGTTAAATTTATAAAGAAATATAATTCTATTTTAAAATACTTAAAAATAAATAAATATTAAAAATTAAAACATCTTTCCTTACGCATCAAAACTGTAAATAAAAAACAATCAAAATTATAAATATAAATTTTATAACACTTGATAGCATAAATTTTATAAAATTCCATATATATAAATTTTATAACACTTATACCATAAATTTTATAAAACTCCATAGAACATTTTTTAACATAAATCAACCTACGCTCTCTATATAGTCTCGCCGTAAAACACGAGAACTAATAATATGAGAATTTTAATTTTTGAAGAACTAATAAATTGAATTTTTTATTTAATAAAACAGAGTTTATTAATTCCAAAAGCTATCATCGTAGCATAATAAGAGGAGGATTAAGTTTATGATTTTACCGAAACGCAGCGCGGAGAAAAATCTTACAGAATGCAGTAAATGTGAGAGTTGGCGTGGTCCTTCTGCAGCGAATGAAAAAAATAAATACAAACTACTCTGATAGAATTTTAGCGGTCGTGTTCAATATCCATAAAATAATGTACACTTACCTGTCCAAAATCTCTGTAAACAACGAGTGTGACTGCATACAGTACAATTAGCAGGTGTGACATCCGTTGATTAAGAGCAAATTTTGAAATCATATCCTTCCCCGCAAACCCAAATTGAACAGATTTCATAGCAAAAGCTGTCTTTGATTTCTCGTGGAACGTGAATAAACCCTCGCAGCTGCTGCTCTCGTCTGCCATGATCGCTCTGTAATTAGAAATCAAATTACAATTCTATGAAATTTTCCCACCGCACTGACGCAAAATATGTATCTCATTGACGCGAATTCACGTGATTATTGAATAACTGGGCATTCTTATGTCGATTGCAGCTTCGGAACATCCAACGAATATAGAATAGATTAAATTCAATAGTTAGTTGACTCTGCTCCATAACCGTTGGATGCTCCCGAATCTGAAAATATGAGTTGAGTCAACTACCTATAATTAATTTCTGTTGATGATCACTTTGATTATGTGGATTGATAGGGTCAGTTTTAACGTGGATTCGAAAGTAATCGTGAAATCAACTGTACTGCGTCGATTGAAATTATTTTCCTCTCTTTTTCTGATATTCTTTTCTTCCGTGCCGATTAATATTCTTTTCCTTTCTCGTTTTTGTCGGTGTCGGTCGGTTCACATTCTTGATATTTTATTTTTTCTCTTTAAAAACAACAGGGTGGGTACCAACACTACTTTAAAAAAAAAATCGATAGAATCAAATAATGAACTTTAATTATTTGCATTGATACGAGTCGGTTACTTTTCCCTCTTTTACTTTAAGAGGAGAACGAAACGGAATCTTGGGTACAACCACTTTAATAATACATTAAAAAAAGGATAGAATCAAATAAAGACATGGGATTATGTGTCTCGATTATATTAAATTAAGCTAATACTTCTTGCTTTTCATTTATGTATTGTGTAGTTTGAAGGAAGAATCTAAATGACTATGTTATATGAAAAAAATAGCTCTCACAACTTGTTTAACCATGGATTAAATTTTTTAAATTGCAAATGTGTGAATCAACATCAGTAAGTATATCGTGGGTTAGACTTATATGGCTCCTTTCTGTTTAACCCCTCCCAAATGTGTTTTAAAGTATAAATTTGAGGAAAAGTTGACTAAAGATAAATTTAGATTAGTGTGGGGTATGTTTATATATATATATATATATATATTTCCTAGTATTATATAACCGACATCTACAAGACTATGATTTTGCAATTTTATATTTAAAAGAATGTGACATCTACAAGACTATGATTTTGCAATTTTATATTTAAAAGAATGTTAAACACGTGTAACCATCGTTGTTGTAGTGACACTTGGATACTTACCTCCAACTATGTTAGCCTTCATTTTATGCAACTTCTAAAATAGAGTACTTGCAAAGTGGAAAAGATACAAATGAGTACAACTTTGGAGTCATATTCGTAAATCATATGAGAATGGTGTGGTGGGTGAATCATAGGAGTTGGGTGGTATGGGACTTTGAAGAGAGTCTCAGTACCATTGTTACCGTGTCTATAGTAGCCCCAAAAACTTAAGTCAAAAGTTTATCGCATGCATTATTAAAGAAAGAAGCTAGTGACATTTGGATGGAAATTAAACATTCTTTCATGTTCAAAATCATTACTATCTTTGATTCAAGTGTTTTTTTTTAATAACTTGGGAGAAGGCTATGTAAAACATTTTTTTGAAGGTTATGTGGGAAAACAAGCGAGCTCAATTGTAACATACCCAACTTTCAAGCCAAGTCCTATTATTACAAAAACAACTTAGCATAGTTTGATATCATTTACAATTCTACATGCACACAACATGTCGACTAACTCATGCAACTACAACACAATATTTATTCATGAATGCAATTGTTCAAGAAAATATAAAAACACACAACATTCATATGAACCATTTACACAACATAATATCATCATAAAAACAATAAGAAACTTATATGTATATATAATAACCAATTTGCTACGTACGAAGGATGAACCTTCCAACTATAGGCACTGCTGTTCATTTTCTCTCAATAGAAGGCAACCCTCGAGCCGAGGCTATGAGTCCATAAGGAGATCAGTCCCTCCTGGCTATCCATGCTCCACACTCAACATACCAAACCCAAGTCCTAATCTCTTTCCTACAACCTGAACAACCTAAGGAATGGGATCTCCCTTCACTACACATAGCCCCTGTGGCCTTTCCACTTCTCTCCAGGGCTCCAGTGCACTTGGTTGACCAGGAACCTCCCAGAAACTCCAAGAGTGCTCACAACAACCTTCACAAGGCTCTAGAGCCATTTCCTTCCCGGGAAAATACCACTATAGGAACACAATCTATTTTTCATGCACACAGACCACAATTCAACATATACATAACCCAATAATGGATTCCTTCAAGTGCAACATGGTTGGCACTCTTCCCAACACTCCGTTCCTCTCTTCCTACCCAAAATATGCCAGTAAAAACTATCTATTTTGGCCATACAGATTTCCTTTTTTCTCAAGCCAGTTGACTGCTCACTTTGCCCAATGTTTATTGTACTTTAGCCCCATGCTCCCCAATAATTCTGGAATGTGACTCTCACACCTACCCTCTTACATGAGTTTGATGATTGGCTTTGGGAACACTCAACAACAAATAGAGGGTTATACATAATGATATTAATTTCCAGAATGTGGGTTGGATTAATACCCACGATTATTTCCCCCTTGGACTGCTCTTTCTTATGGAATCATACCCCCCATCGTTTTCATCCCTTTCATATCACATCTAGCAAATATTACTTTTATTAATCATTTCAACGTTCATAATATATAGTTTGTCCCACAGACATATTAATTAATAGGGGCTCTTTTTCCCAATCATATTGGCTCACCAACCTAATTCATATTTATACAATTACATTACAATTTGCGAGGAATAAAACTAAGGATGTTACATTCTCCCCCCCTTACTTTTGCATTGTCCTTAGTGCACAACACCCTACATGTGTTTCTACATATTACAAAACTAGGTTCTCTAGTATGTAATTGATACATAGGCTCTTCGACCCAATATCATGAAAGCATCCAAGCCCAACATAAATACATAGGAATTATGACCCAAAAATATAGATATACATAGGCACGTCAACCCAAAAACCATAGATACATAGGATCCCTAGCCCAAAATGTGTAGGATAATTTCACAATTCATCATTTTGGTAGCAGTTCCAATCAACAATCTCTCATTTTTTGCAGTATTCACCACTTTCCTCTAGCTCCACCTACAATATCACACACCTTGTCGGGTCCCACAACAATTCCAACCAACATATTCTCGTTCTCCTCAACCCACACAACCCAAGGAAGTGTACCCCCATCTCTGCACCACAGTCCCTGAGGCTATACCACTTCCCTTCCAAGATTCCAACACAAGGTCAAACATAAAGTCTTTGAGTTATGGCTCTAGGAACTCCAGTTGTGATAATGGAGTCTCCAATATTTCCAATAGTTTCAATGGCCCCTCTTGCACAACATATTAACACAATTCTTTCAACATAATTAAAAGAATAAATATGATCACTTATTGATCCAGATTTTATGTGTAGAACGAAATGAATACCGATTATTATTAAAATATGCTTAACACAAAATAACGGAGATACAATAAAACTGGTTTCTATTCAATAAGGAAATAAGCTGAAACTATAAAATGCAGCGGAAAACAAGCTTGTTGGAATGGTGGTGGCTTATCTCTGAGAAGAGTTGTGACAACTGCGCTCATTTGCTAGAAGATGAGTACAATGAGGCTCCCAAAGCATGTTTACAATAAACATTAATGCCAAAACCCTATACATAAAAAACCTAACCCTAGGAGGTGAAGCACCAAAAGTCATGTGGGCCCCCATTGGGGTAAGCTAGTACATCAACTTCCTAGGGTCATAACTTTTGCATACGATCTTCGTTTTAGGCACACAATAGCCCATTGGAAAGGTCTATCCGAGGACTACACATGTTGTCATCAAACTCTAATTTTTTTTATAGTCTAATTGTGGTGATCTCTAAAAACATTGTTTAGGGCCCCAAAACAACCTTGGAAGTCGGGGACCCAAAAACTAGGAAAAAACTGCCAAACTGGAAAAATGCCAAAATGAACCAGTTGGAATAGGTGGGAGGCCACCAACATCCATCTAGATCAATAATCCCCTCTTAGGAAGCAATGGTATCCATTTCATTTATTCCCCCCATCAGATGGGAAAATTTCTACTGAATTTGGCCCCAGGTGAGCCACTTGCCTTGGTGGAAGAGCTTCCCTACTTTGACAACTCGCTAAAGTTGGATCCTTTTCTATCGAGTGCCCTTGACCTGTGTGTCCACAATATGATCATTGGATGCTTGTTCCATGCAATCAGGGTTGAGATATTTTGGTGTCAATTGTTCTGCTATCTCTGAGGTGTCCAATAATGGTGGGAAATATGGTCAAAGGAGACCCACATTGAACATGGAGTGTAGGCCAAGAAAAGGGGGAATGTTGAGCTCAAAATAATTTTCACCCACAACCTTGCTGACAGTGTAAGGTCCATAATGGAGTGGGTGAAACTTCCATTGGGGCCATGTAAGGCATTCTTTCTGTAAGTGCAACCAAACCTTGTCTCCCACCTAAAACTTATGTGGCACCCGATGTTGATCATGGAGCTACTTGTACTTGGCGTTGGACTTCTGTAAAATATACTGAACCTGTTGGTGAATGTGATGAATTCTCTCAATGAATCGGGTGGCTTTGTCAGCTTCAGTTGGAGCAGGGGAGGATTCAGCCAAGGTGGTTTCAAGAGGTAGTGCAACATCCATGGGACCTAATGGTTGGAATCCCAACCCCACCTGAAAGGGGATGTGATCGGTTGAGCTATGTAGGGATTGGTTGTAGCTATGCTAAACATAGGGAAGACTCTCGTCCCATGGGAGTGGGTGCTTGGAATTCTAGGTGTGCAGGATATGCACGATCATTCGATTGTCGACCTCAGTTTATCCATTTATCTGTGAGTGGAAAGAAGTGGATTTGGTGAGCTTGGTTTCCAGCAGTGACCAGAGGCTTGACTAGAATGTGCTGAGGAACAGACCATACTGATATGATTCAATGGTTTGTGGGATTCCAAAATGTACCCATAGTCGTTCAAAGAAGAGCTTGGCAGTGGCCTTTGCTATGATGCTCTTCTTACAGGCAACCATAATCGCCATCTTAGAAAAGTGATCAACAACCAAAAACCACAGTCATTTCCCCTCTTGGTGGATGAAAGGCCCAACATGTAGTCCATTGAGATGGATTCCCATGGCTTGTGAGGAGTAGGCAGAGGGGTGTACAGGACTTGTTTCTTAGTGGTCGATTTGGACATAGCATAGGCAATGGCCTTTGTTGTGATGCTCTTCTTACAGGTGCCCAGAATCGCCAGCTTGGAAAAGCAATCAACAACCAAAAAACACAGTCATTTCCCCTCTTGGTGGACGAAAGGCTCAACATGTAGTCCATTGAGATGGATTCCCATGGCTTGTCAGGAGTAGGCATAGGGGTGTACAAGACTTGTTTCTTAGTGATTGATTTGGAAATAGCACAGGCAATGTAGGACCTCATATACTTTCCCACATCATGTCAAATATTCGGCCAGTAGAAATGTTTCTATAGTACTGCCACTGTATTTTCTACACCAAAGTGTCCTGCCTCCCAGATGTAGTGGGCTTCCCAAATCATCTTCGTGCGCTCGCTTGATGGAACACAGAGATGGAACAAATGGAAAAATAGTCTGTCATGTAGATGGAAATTAGTGAAAACTAAGTTTGCACCCAACATTTGGTAGGTGGTGGCAAATTTTGGGTCTCTCTCATAGAGGTGGGGCCATTTGTAGGTCTTGTGGCCACAAGAGTCTAGCACCATGGTGAGTGTCGCGATTGTAGGTCAGATGAGGAAATTGGGGACTCTGTCGGTACTCGTTGTTTTATACTTGATGTTGAGGTGGAACTACTGCAAGTATGTGGACCACCTCTTATGGCGGTCATTCTGCAATTTTCCTTGTGTCTGCATGAACTGCGGTGGATTATGATTAGTGTGGATGACTGTCTCCTTCCCAAGAATTTAATGTCTTCACTGGTGACAGGATTGCACAATGGAGTACATTTCTTTGTCATAAGTAGGGTACTTACGGAAAACATCTGATAGTGTCTCACTATGATAGGCCACTTAGTCGAGACTGGTCCGAGAAATTGAATGGATACTTTAATATAGATTGGGCTCACCTTTGGTTTCCATTAAAGGGACACATGAATATGATCAAGATCGATAAGGAAAGGTATCTAAAACATATTTTCACCGACCTAGAATCCCTCAATGAACCCTCTTCGACAGATTTCCCCATGCTAGGTAATTATTCCTGCGACTCCAATTTCGGGAATTTATCCCCCCTCTCATATGATGTCCCTCTCACTCAAAACTACGAAATGAATTTTCAAGAAAATGTGTCGACGACGGTGGAATAAATCCTCTTCCGTCAAGAACCTCTATTAAAAACCACAGAGCATATAGGAGGAAAGGAGGAAAGTGGTAAAAAAAAATAAACTGATGGTTTTCTCTCACAATTTTGGACCTTGTACTTTGATGGGTCTAAGTTGCAAGAGGGATCAAGAGCGGGGTGTATCCTCATTGATCCCAAAGGTAAATGAAATTTCTTGTCCCGTAGACTAGAATTTAAATGCACAAACAACACCGTCAAGTATGAAGCTCTAGTACAAGGGCTAAAGAAAGGCATAGACTTAAATGTTAAAGAACTAAACGTTTTCGGAGATTCTGAAATTATTGTTAGACAATTAAGGAACACTATACACTACAACTCTCCCCACTTGAGGAATTATCAACAGGAAGTGCCTAGACTATTATTACAATTTGAAGCCTTCAACATTACAACGATCCCCAGAAAAAAGAACACTCTCTCTGATTCCCTGGCCATCGTTGCCTCAAGGCTATCCCCTTTAGAAAACTATGAAGCCTCTTGGTTCACTGTGGAGATACTCTACAAATCGTCGGTGCCAAACAATATCTCTAATTGGAAGGTCTTTGAAGGAGACGAATAGATCATAAAATTTTTAACCAATCGGGATAATTTTAAAGATCTGTCTATTGACGATGAAATGTTTCAAGAGCAATTAATAAAAACCGATACCATGAACAAAAACCTGAAAAAAATCAATCCACTAAAAACAGGTCTCACACGATACCGAAAGGGGTAGCCAATTTAAAAAACCTTTTTGACTTAAGGGAAAAATTTAAAGGGTCAACAAACACAAAGACAGGAAGCTCGAAAAACCCTAAGAACAAAAATCTCGGCAAGACAGTATCTAAAGAAGAAAGGAAGGCCTATCTCAAACTTTTCATAGAATATCAAGACATTCTTGCATGGTCCTACCGAGATCTGAAAACTTATGATACTTGTATCATTCAACACACAATCTCATTAAAACCCGGAGTAAAACCCTTCAAACAAAAACTTTGGAGGTACCACTCATCTCTGGAGCCTCTCATGTGTCACAAGTTGAAGAAATTACTAGACGCTAAAATTATCTTCCAGGTTAGACACTTTGCATGGGTAGAAAATTTGGTTCCTTATAGGAAATTTTTTGGCCAGATCCATTTGTGTGTGGATTTCAGAAACCTCAACAGAGCATCAGAAAAGGACAACTACCCATTCCCACTGATGGAGAAACTCTTGTAGACCGTGTTGGGTTCTGAGATTTTCTCCTTGCTGGATGGTTTTTCAGGTTATAACCAAGTTCTAGTTTCAGAGGAAGATCCTCTGAAAACTACCTTCTGAACCAAGTCGGGAACCTTTTCTTATAAACTCATGCCCTCTGGTTTAATCAATGTAGGGGAAACCTTCCAAAGGGCCATGGACATGGCGTTTCGAGGACTAATCAACATATGTGTAGTAGTTTATCTGGACGACGCGACTGTATATTCAAAGAATAGAGAATATCACATCCAACACCTAACCCATATTTTTGAAAGATGTAGGAAATAAGGTATATCCTTAAACCCCAAGAAAACTATTTTTGGTGTCAAGGAAGGGAAACTACTAGGTCATATTAAATATCAAGCAGGAATTCACATAGAACCAGAACAAATTAGGGCTATATATCAGCTTCCATTACCCCACAACAAAAATGCTATGCAATCCTTCTTTGGGAAAATCAATTTTGTGAGAAATTTCACCCTCGATTTCGCTAAAACTATCAAACCCTTACAAAAAATGATGTGCAAAGATGATGAATTTAAGTGGGATGATGAACGAAAAAGTTCTTTCAGTAATATTTAGACTGCAATATCTCAAGATCTAGTGTTGCGAAGTCCCTACTTTATCAAAGATTTCTTCCTCTACACTTTTTCCTCCGACCAATCGTTAGCTGCAGTATTGACTCATAAGGATGATGACAATAATGAGGCCCCGGTCTCATTTATGAGCACTAATCTCCAAGGGGCCAAACTAAATTACCATGCTATAGACGAGTAGGATTATTCAGTGTACAAGGCAGTGAAACACTTTAGATATTACATCCTAAAGAATCATACCAAAGTCATTGTGCCTCATATCGCAGTCTGATCCCTATTTACTCAGCAGGAGATGGGGGAAAGAAGAGGCAATTGGATGGAAGTGGCCCAATAATTTGATCTCGATATAAAACCTGCCAAATTGGTTAAGGGACAAGGATTATTTAAACTAGCAGCTGAAGCCCAGGACCGAGTAAATGAAGACCCTGACTGGGAGAATGAATTGGAATTATGGTG
Source organism: Picea engelmannii (assembly GCA_009831015.1). Taxonomy (NCBI): domain Eukaryota; kingdom Viridiplantae; phylum Streptophyta; class Pinopsida; order Pinales; family Pinaceae; genus Picea; species Picea engelmannii. Next base: position 348,248 of record ML779256.1, read on the forward strand.
TGGTGAAGCTTCATACGTCTCCCCAGGACATGAGTCTTGGTATGAGAAACTAACCTATCTCTTGCATCATGGGACTTTCCCATAAAACCTAAACCCTAAGGAAAGAAGAGATCTCAAGCTGAAATCAACACAATATCGCCTCATAAATTTGGTGTTCTTCCGCGTTAATTATGATGGGGTACTTTTAATATGTCTCAAACGAGAAGACACTAACAAGGTTTTGAAGGAGATCCATGATGGTTCTGTAGGTGGACACTTCATAGGGAATACCATCGCTCACAAAATACTACGAGCTGGCTATTATTGGCCTACTCTATTCAGGGATTCTCAAACATATGCTAGGAACTATAAAACTTTTCAAATAAGTGTGGGGAGGGAAAAGAGAGTAACTGTCCCAATCCAACTTGTGGTCGTCTCTAGGCTATTCAAACAATGGGGGTTAGATATCATAGGAGAAATTACACCGAGTTATTCAAAACAACATAGATACATATTGACTGCCACAGACTATTTCACGAAGTGGGCGTATGTCATCCCTCTGAATCATGTGAACGAAAATGTGGTGATCCAATTCATAGAACAACAATGATCACAAGGTTCGACATTCCTTCCATCCTTGTTTTCGATAATGTCGCTTAATTTTCTTCCACCCTATTAACAGAGTTTTCTTTAGACAAAGGAATCATAATCAGATACTCTGTAAACTACTATTCACAGGAGAACGAAGTGGCAAAATCAACCAATAAGAACCTAGTGAAGATATTAAAGAAAACAGTTGCAGACAACCAAAGGAATTGGAATAGTTCACTTCATAATGCCTTATGGACTGATAGAGTAACACCCAAGGAAGCTATGGGGAATTCCCCATACTTTATGGTATACGGACAGGAAGCCATTCTCCCAAACGGGCTATATCTTCCATTTCTTCAACTTGCTCAGGATTCTAGAGGACGACCTTGATCGGTTATACAACAAAGAACTGATACCCTCCTCATGCTGCAAGAAGAAAGGGAGAAAGAAAAATTAAAGTTCATTTCTCATCAGAAGATAGTTAAAAGGTGGCTTGACAAGCATAAGGCCAAAGAGAATAATTTTGAGGTAGGAGACTTAGTCCTGAAATGGGATAGAGTGAATAAGTCGAAGGGAAAACATTTTAAATTCTAGAATCTATGGCTCATAACTTTTCAGGTAGCAGAGAAAATTGGGGTAGGAATGTATCGGTTAAAAAATATGAGGGGGAAACTCAATTCCCTCCTGGTGAATGGCCAATCCCTAAAACAATATTTCTGTTAAAAAAAATTAAAAAAAGATAATAAATAAATAAATGTGTGTGTTTTCATGATATATATATATATATATATATATATATATATATATATATATATAT
>ML779256.1:396955-435875 GCA_009831015.1 Picea engelmannii
GAACACAATCTTTGTAACCATACTACTTCCTTACTTGCATGAGTGGCTGCCATGTATTCAGATTCTGTAGTTGAAAGTGCCACTACAACCTGTCTTTTGCTCATCCAACTTATTGCTCCTCCAAATAGGTTAAACACATACCTTCTTGTAGATCTCCTACGATCCAAATCTCCAGCCCATTATGCATCCACAAAGCCATGCATATCGACCACTCTATCTAATCCCAGTCTTCCTTCATAGCACAATCCATACCTAGCAGTTCCACACAAATACCTGAAAACCCTTTTTACTGTTGTCCAATGCTCCTTCCCTAGTTTTGACATATACCTACTCAAAACTCCCACTGCATGTGCAATGTCTGATCTAGTACAGACCATTGCATACATCAAAATGCCAACTGCACTTGCATATGGAACATGAGACATGCCCTCCTCTTCTTCATGTGTCTTGGGACACTGATCCACAGATAACTTTACACCAACAGGAATAGGAACCTTAACCGGTTTACATTCCTGCATATTAAACCTCTGCAATATTGCTTCGACATATTTTCTCTGATTTAACCAGAGTTTCCTCCTTTTTTCGATCTCTTTTAATTTCCATGCCCAAAATTAAATTTGAAGCACCAAGATCCTTCATGTTGAATTGAGAGGACAACTGAGTTTTCACAACCTGGATAATCTCCTTGTTGTTTCCTATCAGGAACATGCCATCCACATGCAAGACCAAATAAATCAAATGATCACCAATTAATTTAGATTACACACAGTGATCCTCTTTGCTTCTGTCACATACCCACTACAACGTAATAGAATTTTCGTTTTTTTTTTTTTTCCTCAAGGGACAGAATCCCCGAAGTCCTACGGGGGTCTAGTGCAGGCTAGTTCTTCCATGTTCACCTCCCTGTGATCACGGGTTAGGACCACAGGCCAAACAAACTAGGCGCCTTTTCGTGTTTCGTGACTCAGCGATACAATTGAGTCCAATATTGAAGGTAGAATGGCGAGAGGGCTTCGGAATGAAACCTTGGCCGTAGATCTGGGCACGCAGATTTTGTCCATCCAGATCTACCCGCCGCTTAGCGAAAAAGCACTAGCTCCCTTTCTTTAGTCCCTAGTTCGATAGGACCACATACGCGCCTAAATGTAGGCGCCTTTCACAACTCGCGACCTCGCGAGTCATGAGTCAAAGACCCTCGAAATTTATTCACAAATCATCGATACCTGAGATAACGAAATGGGTATAGATTCCTTCTATCAGCGTCTTCTATGCATGACCGCCGGCTAGGCTAAACTCTAGCTCCTCTCGCTATTCACCACTTCGGGAGTTCAACGGTTGAACTCTCGTTCCTCCCTTATGCGATCCTCTAAGACTTGAAAGTCAATGAAGGTTGACCTTCCCTTCATACTGCTCACAACTCGCCCCTTCGCGAGTTGTAGCGTTGAATCTTGGCACCTTCCCTTCACGAACCCTTGAGAAGCGATATTTAATTTTCCCTCTCGTGTTCTTGCTACTCGCGACTTCGTAAGTCCAAGTGTTGATCTCTCATGCCCTTCTCCTGTGAATCCCCCAGACACGAGAAGTTAACGGAGCATTGACTCCCTTCTCTAGGCAATGTATGTCCACCCGTCAATCATGTGGACCCCACCTTGAAGTTTTTCCATGTGTTCTCTCGTGCTCGGCTCTCGGCACTTCACTACTCGCGACTTGGAGCACCCAACCTTTGGGCTCTTACCTTGAAAACCTCCGAGTTTGCGAGATCCCTGGATCTCTGCCACTTGTCCTCCTCGGATGGACATGCCTGACCCTCTCATGGCTTCGCCATTCGCGACTTGGAGCATCCAACCTTTGGGCTCTTACCTTGCGAACCTCTGAGTTCGCGAGATCCCTGGATCTCTGCCACTTGTCCTCCTCAGATGGACAGTCCCGATCCTCTCGTGGCTTCGCCATTCGCGACTTGGAGCATCCAACCTTTGGGCTCTTACCTTGCGAACCTCCGAGTTCGCGAGATCCCTGGATCTCTGCCATCTATCCTCCTCGGATGGACAACTCAGATTCTTTTTCCCCTATTCATGAGGGCTTAACCCTCATCTATCTCCCTATAGATATAAGTACTGTCAGGTTTTCTAGCTAAGATCTGACATTTCAGATCGGTCCCAATGCCCCCCCCTCTCCCACTGCTCCTTGGACGTGGAAAAACCAACGGTCCAGATGTTCTCATGGACCCTGGGGGTCTACAATTCCGATTTCCTCGCTATTCACGAAGATAGAGGAAAAAGGGTTAAGGAAATTAATGTCCTCGTTTATTCCTTCGATTTAACGGTCGTGAATGACCGCAGATCCCCCAACAGGATCTCATCCGTTGATCAATACTTATCCCTACGCTGCTACTTCAGGATTTTAAGAGGGTCATTCCTCTTTGTACAGGGTTGTTAAGACTTGCACATTCAAGTCCTTTTTCCAGGTTCTTGGTAAACCTTTCCAAGGAGGGAATCTCTGTGAAGAGGTCTATTCTAGGGCATTCCTGGAGACAGATAAAGGGAAACAAATTCCTGAGAACGGACTGGAAGTTTGACTTGGTTCAACTTATGCATAATTAGATTCATTTATCAACATAAGCCATGCATGGTTTTTCTGTTATAAGCATATACAACTTCTAGTACTGATCAAAATACCACACAGACCTTCTTATAATGAAAACATTCACAGTTTCACAACTTATGAGCATAATTATCAGAATACATATATTTCCATATGTCAGAGGAAAAACACTTATCAGAAATAACACCAGGGTTAAGCAACTGCTGAGAGGGGTGCTTGTTTCCACCCAACCGTAGGCTTAGTGACTCCCAACGAATTTACCACTAGCCACCCCCGAGCTGAGACCACGATGCTGTGAGACTGCATCTCTATTTTCCAGTGACCAGGAGCGAAGGTTGCAATCCTTCCTCTCTGCTATCACTCACTCTGCGTATTTCCAGAGTTCTCCCCTCGCGTGCCCCTAATCGCTTCTACCCCACGCCTTACCCTCTTGCGAGGTTGCGTGTGGCACGATTACCCCCGCACTGGTCAGGCCTAACGACTCTACGGATGGGTGGTTCACCTCCCATCCCTCATTAAACCATCTACCTACCAGCCTGCGAGACAATTAATTCAGGGCCAGCGAGCTGCTTTTGGTTCTCCGGGCCAGTGGAGTCCAAATTCGGTATTAATTCTCGGTGGAATTTAACGCCACCTTTCTAGGTACCTTCCACCGCCATCATGGTCTCTTTTTCTGCACATCCTCTCTCAGCAGTCCTGCAATAAAATTCATAATGTTATTCACTTTCATTGACCTTTTCCTCAAGGTCCATTTACATCACATATTCACATTTATGAGTTTGCCATAGTTCTTGGCCAGTCCAATTATTTTTACAAATTGCGGGAAACAGGATGTTACAGCTTCTTTTGAAGCCAAGTCCCAGCATATAAGTATCAAATTTTTTATACCACATCCTTGGTGATTGTTTTAAACCATATAGGGACTTTTTCAGCTTGCATACTAGCTCATTCTTTCCTTTCACAACATAACCTTCTGGTTGCTTCATAAAGATTTCTTCTTCCAAATCCCCATGCAGGAATGTTGTCTTCACATCCATCTGTTCTACTTCAAAATCAAATGCAGCAACAACAAATAAAAAAATTCTTATAGAGGTTAACTTGGCAACAGGAGAAAAAATCTCACCAAAGTCAATTCCCTCAACCTGGGAATAAACCTTTGCTACTAATCGAGCTTTGTATTTCTCCAATTTTCCTTCTGCATTCAGCTTCTTTTTAAATATCCATTTGTTGCCAATGGGATTTCTTCTAGTTGGCAACTCCACTAGATCCCAAGCTTCATTCTTATCCAAAGATGCCATTTCTTCTTCCATGGCCCTTTTCCAGAGATTTTCATCCTCTGAATCCACTACCTCCCTGACATTTCTAGGATCATCATTAGTAATAAACAAAGAAAAATTTGAACAAAAATCAGATGGACTATACCTTTCTGGTAGCCTTCTTTCTCGATCCGATCTCCTCAATATTGGAGTATGAGGATCTTCTTCTTCTTATTCATGTTCTTATGTAGAGTCTGCTTCATCATCCTTTAAATCAAACTCTATCTTCTATGGTTCTTCCTTACTTGGTAGGACTTCTTGTTCAACAACATCCTTCATTTCTCTAAATACCACATCTCGGATATACACTACCTTCTTAGTTTCTGGGTTCCAAAGCTTATAACCTTTGAGACCATCTTTATATCCAATAAAGATACATTTTTCATCCTTCTTATTCAACTTACTCCTCTTTTCCTTTGGAACATGAACATATCCATCGCAACCAAATACCTTAAGATGTGTGAGAGAAGGTTCCTTACTAGTCCATACCTCTTGTGGAGTCTTTTCACCCAACGATGATGAGGGTGATCTGTTGACCAGATAACATGCAGTACCCACTGCCTCTGCCCAGAATTCTTGCCTTATTCTGGCACCACTAAGCATGCACCTTGGTTTTTCCATTAGCATCTTATTCATCCTTTCTGCAAGTCCATTCTGCTAAGGTGTATATGGAGTAGTCTTCTTCCTTGCTATACCACACTTCTTATAGAATTCTTCAAATTCATTCCTGCAGAACTCTCCACCATTATCTGTCCTCAGCACCTTAATTCGTTTCTCTGTTTGATTCTCAACAAGAGCCTTAAACTCTTTAAACCTGTCAAAGACTTCAGATTTCTTCCTGAGGAAATATATCCAAGTTTTCCTCGAGAATTCATCTATAAATTAGACATAGTACATAGATTTTCCCAATGATGGGACCGACACAGGTCCAAAAACATCACTGTGAACTAGCTGTAAAATCCCTTCTTCCCTCGTTGCACCGAAGGGGAATCTTACCTGATTCTGCTTCCCATATAGACAATGTTCACAGAAATCAAAATCTAGAGAGTATTTAGACATAGCTTCAACCATACCTTTACAGTGTAATAGTCGAAGACCCTTCTCTCCGATATGCCCCAGTCTTTGATGCCACAACATAACCTTTTCTCCAGAGACTGTAGGAGTTATTTCTTCTTCAACTTCAATATCAGGAACAATGGAGCTATTACACCCATCACTAATAGTGCTTCCTAACAACTTATATAGAGTTCCAAACCAAACTCCCTTCATCAACACCATTGCTCCTCGAACCATCCTGCAAGTTCCCTTTTCAAAAATTGTTTTTACCCCTGCATCTTTCATTTTTCTTACAGAAATCAAATTTCTGGCAATACCTAGGATGTGTAGAACAACAGGCAGTGTTCTAATCCTTCCATCTGTGAGTCTCAACTTGACCCTTCCTCTTCCTATGATTCTGGTTGTCGAATCATTACCTAAGAAAACATTACCTCCATTATACTTTTCATATTCGTAGAACCACTCCTTTTGGGGAGTCATATGAAAGGATGCACCAAATTCAATCAACCATGCCTCATGATTTGCATGTGTGCTTGAAGAGGCCAAGTACACATCCCCTCCTTCTTCCTTGGATGTCTTTTCTTCTGTAGAAGAAGATTCTTCAGATCCCTTCTTTTTCTCAACTTTGGATGTACACTGCTTCTTGTAGTGCCCTTCTTTTCCACACCTCCAACATACCCTTAAAAACCTTCTAGGATATTTAGATCTACCCTTAGACTTAGATCTCCCACTTGAGAAATTAGATCTATTTCTTTCCTGGGAACGTCCTCTTGCAAATAATGTGTCTGTGCTATGTCCTTCCATATTCTTTTGTCTCATCTCCTCTGACAACAAGGATGAGACCACTTCTTCAAACTTCAAAGAAGTTTTATTACTACCTATGACCACAACCAGACTATCCCACGAGTCTGGTAAAGAACACAACAAACTAATACATTTATCTTCATCTAAAATTTTAATCTCAACAGATACTAACTGACTTACCACAGTATTGAAGGCGTTCAATTGCTCTGCCACTGAGTCTCCATCTCGCATCCTCAAGTTATACAGCTTCTTTCTCAGGAATAGTTTATTTACCAGGGACTTAGACTGATACAACTTTCCCAACTTTTTCCATAAATCCTTGGTTGTAGATTCCTCTGACACATTCAATAATACTGAATCGTAGAGACACAGTCGGATTGTGTTCTTTACCTTCTGATCCAACTTTTTCCAGTCGTCTGCAGAAGTTCCTGTAGGTGCAGTACCTGGATCTACCGCGGTCCACTTATCTCTGTCCACCAAAAGATCTTCCATCTTGAGCTTCCATAGCTCAAAGGTTTTCCCATTAAACTTCTCAATCTCCATCTTCGAATTGCTTGCCATTTCTTTTCACCTGAAAAACAATACCGTAGATCTCCCACTGTAACAAGGCTTATCATAGTCCCGAGCCAAACCCTTGACCACAAAGGCATACCCCTGAAGCCAATCAAGCTCTGATACCAAATGTAAATCCTAACCTTGTACAATATCTATTGCAAACTGATATTCATAAAAGAACAAAAAATATACAATGGCAAATACAAACATTACACAAAGATTTTTCACCTGGAAACCCAAGCCGGGAAAACCAACATATATTATATTCATACATTGTGTTACATTGTTTACAATACAATATACATATAGGAGCCAGGGGCATCCAAAATCCTAACCCAATGACCTAGATTAGTCCAAAAACCTAATTCCTTAACCGAAAATAGAAAACCATCAGCAAAAACCATGTGCCGAAAAACCACCTAAATACATGACACATTTCTCGAGGTAGGTATCACGTTTCTCGAGGAAGAAAAAAAAATTATGTGGGTGCTGCCCCCAGACTCCCATGCAGGGGGCTCCACCCCCTTGCACCCCCCCTCTAACCCCCTTGCGCACCTGACATAGATGCTCAGACGTTACTGCAGGTGCAAAGAATATAAGACATACCCAACAGTTACTACTTTTCATATTTGGTGCTCATCCAATTATCTTAATGACAATTCTATTCATTTGAGATTGTTTCAACACACCCTCACAAGGGGTGCAATGAAACAGTACATTGAGATACTAGGGGGAACATACAAAAATTTTAATTAGATGGTTTTAGTCTTTTTCAATCACTTCCAGTTGTCGGTTCGTTAGGATGATGGCATAGAACTCCTGTCGAACCTCTGCCAAGATAAGGCCATGCATATCTCATACCATATCCAAGAGTGGCATAGATGGAAGACGTTCATTAAAGCCTACATTCCTCCTGATTTCCTGTTGGAATGGTTCCTTAAGTCCTTATTGCATTATATTTTGAAGGATGTCTCTACATCTAGAGTAACATCTGAGGAAGAAGCTATTTTCAAAGCCCAACAATTGGACCTCATATATGCTTAATCTAGGATGTTCTATGAAATTCTTCCTGACGTGTCGTGGTCAAATTATGACCTTGGAAGAAAGCATGGGCCTCATGCCAATGACATCATAGGCTCTGCATATGATAAGTATATAGACATGGTGATGAACAAGTTGAAGGATTTGTCTCTAAGATAGTTTGTAGCGGGACAAGCTTCGTCTTTGTCCTTCACTCCCACTCATTTGATAGATGTGCATTTTGTATAGTCGTCGACCAACTCAAATGGTAACCAACAACCAAAAGGGAATAGAAAGAAAGGGTGAGGTAATAATCATAAGGGTGGGAGAAATAATAACAAAGCCAAGGAAAACACTAAAAATGATAGATCAAATAATGATGTTGGTGAGGGCAAGAAAGAAAAATGGAAGGTGAAGTTTCCTTGTAAACTTTGTAAATATGATCACCTTACCCACCTATGCCCCAAACTTGAAGAATCCTTGAGGCTCTTATCTCAACCGCCCGCTGTGCTGACCAATTTGTTTTTGCATAATAAATGCATGGATTTGGGGTCCTCCAACACCAAAAATGCGTCGAATAGGAATCAAAACCCCTCGACACATGAAGGTGATTGTCTATGTGTTAATATGGTCAAGTCTCAGATTTATGTAGCCACTTGATCTCTTGATTACGATTCTTCATAGACTATTACAGGTCCAGAGTCTTCCCCTACCCCAGAAGAACCTTTTTAGATCGAAATCCAGAGCCTCTTCCTTGTATTCCGAAAGGAGTATTAAAAATCTCTGCCCACAATCCTAATGCCAGAGCTACCCAGAACTATTTGATTGTCGAAGATCTGGGTCAAACCCCTTGTGCGATGTCAGCTTTGGAGGTGCTCAAGACATGTCCTTCATAGAGGAATGCCTTGTAATCTTCTTTAGGAGCTTTAGACCCGTGTGTCTCAAAGCTTATTAAGTTTGACATCACAGATGTTAAGCCTCACTTTCCTTACCACATGGCCTTTCAAATACATGTGGAGTACAAAACATATACCATCAAATGCACCGTAATTGATGAAGGTGTTGCAACGTGCATGATGTCCCTAACTTGTTGGAAGGCCATTAGCTCTCCAACTCTCTCTCAATATATGACTATGTTGACCGCATTTGATTGTCATTCATTCTGACTGCACGAAATTCTTCCTGTTTGTCCGGTCCAGTTAGGTGGATATCGGGGTGGTTGATGCGCCCCTTGACTATAATTTACTACTAGGGCATAATTGGACTTATTCCATGACTGCGGTCGTGTCATCTATTTTCTGTACTTTATGTTTTCCTCGCGAAGGGAAAATAGTGACGATTGATCAATTGTCCTTTGCGCATGCTAGTCCTAATGCATCAATTGGACCTTCGATCCTATTGATCAACAATTCTCAGCCTAAAACTGAGGATATTGGTGTCAAAATGTATTCATCTCTCAATGGTACCTTGGATTTCATGGCACCAATTCAGCACATTTACGCCATGTCCAGTAGGTATTTGTTGTCATCGAGGTATGTTCCTTTCCGTTCTTTGTATTTCAACAACCCTTGGACCCTACCTTCTCCGACCATGTCCTGCGAAGTTCTGTCACATATTGGGATTGGAATGCCACTGTCAATAACAAAGGTTGCATATCAAGCTATTCTTAAATCTACTATTGATCATGCTTGTCTCCTCGCAGATGAACGAGGAGGATCCCATTCTAGAGCCTGTATGGGCCACCTCATTGTCTTGTTCACATGATTTCCTTGATGATACTTTACCTATGGATGAAGCCATCTTGGAGGCCATGAATGGTTCCGATAGGCCTTGGGATGATATGCATCATCTCTCTTACTTCCTCCTAGAAAATGTTAGGATTGAACAAGACGACTTTATATCTACCTTGAGTGGGATGGTTGGTCACACCGTGGTTCCACTAGATATGAATGGTGTTTATGCTGAAGGAAACATGGAAAATATTTCTCCTACCGTCAGGGTCAACATCTCTCGAATTCCTGGAGAAATTGAGAACGTATATATCGATGCAGATTGTTCACTTGAAGAAATTTAGATCTAAAACGATCTCTTCAAATAATTTTGTGACGTATTCGCTTGGTCGTATGAAGAGATTCCATAAATTGACCCTTGCATTGTCTACCATGAGATCAAGACTTATCCAGATGCTAGACCTGTTCGAAAACATCTTAGAGTTGTTAATCCTAGGAATGACCCTACTATTAAGGTAGAGGTAGATAAGCTACTTAATGTTGGTTTCATCTACCTAGTTCCTTTGACCGAAAGGGTGTCCAAACCAATTCGTATGAATAAGAAACAAGGAACCATCCATGTATGTATAGACTTTCGACCCCTCAACAAGGCTTGTCCTAAAGAAAACTTCCTAAATCCTTTCATTGACCATATTATCAATGAGTGTGCGAGAAGCGAAGTTTTTTTCTTTTATGGACGGATTTTCAGGATATAATCAAATTTAGATCAAACCTAAGGATCAACACAAGACAATGTTTATTTGTCCTTGGGGTACTTTTTCTTACCGGAAAATTCCTTTTAGCCTTAAAAATGTCAGATCAACCTTCCAACGTGCCATGAACTTTGTTTTTCATGATCACAAACATATTCTCGAAGCTTACCTTGATGATATCGCTACTCACTCTTCCAAGAGAGTAGATCACTCTACTCACCTTCGACTAGTATTTGAGAGATGTCATTATTATCGCATCTATTTAAACCCTCACAAGTGCATATTTTTCATTAGGTTTGGTCATCCCTTAGGATTTTTAGTCTCTGAGCATGGGATCATGGTGGATCCTATGAAGGTTGAGGAAATATTTCGATTTCCTCCCCCATGCAACATTCAACAACTTCAGGGTTTACAGGGGAAGGCTAACTTCTTACGTTGGTTCATAGTGAACTATGCCAATTTAACTAAAGGTTTTGTTCATCTTTTGAATAAGGACACTCCGTTTATATGGGATGAGTGAGCCCAAGAATCCTTCAATGCTCTTAAGAAATCCTTGATATCGACGCCTCTGCTGAAGTCTCCAGATTACAGTAGATATTATTTTATTTATATCACCGTGTCTGAAGGGATGGTTGGTATGGTTCTGATTCAGGAGGATGATGAGTTCCATGAACACATTGTCTACTATCTTAGTCAAAATTTAGTCGATTCTGAACTTAAGTACTCTCACATCGAGAAACTATCCTTGGTCATCGTACATGCAATTAAGAGATTACAACATTATATATTTCTTTTCAAAACTACCGTAGTTGTAGATATCAATCCATTTCAATATGTCCTTACCAGTCATATTATAGAGGGAAAATACAATAAGTGGATTTTTATTTTGCAATAATTTGACCTCGATTTTGCTTCGGTGAAATTTAAGAAATCACTAGTTTTTGTCGATTTGATATCAAACTTCCCTCGAATATATGAGGACGTTATTCATGAAGATTCATTCATGGACAAACATATCTTCCTTATCTCGTCTTCGAACCCTAGTGTGGAGAAATTCTTATTTATCTTCAAACCTTGAAGTTATCCCAGCATTTGTTGAGAGACAATTAACGACGTATACGTCATCAAGAAAACAAATACATTATCATCAGTGACACGTTGTATCGTCGAGGAGTAGATAATGTTTTGTTTCGTTGCTTGACACATAATGAAGTTGAGTCGGTTCTTAATGACTGTCACATTGGGGCTTGTGGTGGTCATCTATCCGGGCTTGCAACAACCCAAAAATTATTGCAAGCTAGTTATTTTTGGCCATCAATTTTTAAAGATTATGTTGAAGCAGTCAAGAAGTGTCACCCTTGCCAAGTGTTCGCTCGGAAAATGTGCTCGCACCCAACCCATATTTGCCCAGTCATTATCGTCGGTCCTTGCACCAAGTGGGGGGTAGATTTTATGGACTGTAACCTAGATTCGGATGGGGGGAATTAGCATATTATCGTGGGCATGGATTACTTCACTATATGGGCGGAGCCCATGCCTACCATTAAATATGATGGTAAGAATGCAACGTTCTTTGTATTCAACCAAATTATATCCTGGTTCGAAATCCCAAAGGATATTATCATTGATCATGGAAGTCACTTTCAGAATGAAATGATGGAGTTAGCATCAAAATTGGGGTTTAAGAACGATCATTATTCCCCTTACTATCCCCAGGCAAATGAAAAAGTAGAGGCATTGAATAAATCTCTCAATTCCATCTTGTGAAAAACTAACAGCCAGAGTAAATCTGACTGACATCTAATTCTTTACCCTATGCATTGGGCATATCGAACATCAGTTAATAATTCCACCATTTTTTCTCCTTTCCAGTTAGTACATGGTGTGAAGTCAATCCTGTGAATTGCATGTGAAATCCCTTCCCTTAAACTTGAAATTGAGCTCCTATCTGACACATTCGATCTTGAAGAACACCTCATGCACCTAGAGCGTCTAGATGAGTAGCGTCGAGATGCCTCTATGGCTATCGAAGCGAATAAATGACCTGTTAAGTTTCAATATGATAGGTCTATTTTTCCTCGACAATACACTGAGGGTGACTTGGTTCTCCTATATGACCAAGCCAAAGAGTCGTTCGGGGTAGGCATGTTCAACCCCATGTGGCACGACCCTTATATCATGCGACGTGTTTTAGAGAAAGGAGCCTATGAATTGGAGGATTATGAAGGGATTATGATGGATAAGACCAGAAAATGGCTCTACCTTAAAATATATTATGCTTGATCCCTCAAGCTTGGGCATGACTCTTTGTATACTAGTGTATCTTAGTGTATATACATCTTTTCCCTTGTGTCATCAACTTGCTTATCAAGTTTTCCCTTGGTTGGAAGATGTCAACAGAGTCTTCAATTTACTTATGATTCACAGACAGTTCCAATCGTCATACATGAAACATGGCTTCCGCCACTTGGGTCATTTAATCGCCCGAGGGTCAACTAGTGTCTTCTAGTGGCGTTTTTTCTGGAGCCATCAACGAATAATGTGGATGAGTATAGCATGGTTATAGAACTATTACACAATGTCATTTCACATGGTGTTTGGTATTTAGATGTTTGTGTGGACTCCCAATTAGTTGTATGCTAGTTAAACGATAGTTACCATGTGAAAAACCCTACTCTACTCCGACGATTCCTATGGGTACGACTTTCGGAACGATACTTTGATTTTATTACTTATAATCACATACATAGAAGTTCTAATTATGTATCTAATGCATATGATAATTATGTTTTAGATTGGAATTTGTCACATAACTAAAGTAAAGAAAAGACATTAATCAATATACACATTGTAACATACATAAGTAAATTAGAGGACTAATGTTTTTTATATTTCATCTCTTCAAAATATATGGTGTCATAGTACAAAATGGGGCTCACACCCTTAAAATACATATATGGTTGGTAGATGTATGGCCATGGAATCTATGCCTGTAGCGCCATATGCGTATCATGATAGCACAATATGACATTTGCAAGACACCGGAAGATTCACACCCATGCACAGGGCACACCCACCACCTATCACTGCATAGCCTCTGGCAGATCCTCCACTTGAACCATAGGAATCTTATGTGTCAATCGAGACAGGTTCCCCTACACATTTTGTAGCACTCTCTTTGCATATCCTCCGGCATGCTCATCTCCTTGGTTCCTTTGTCGATGTTGTGGGAATCCATCTAGTCATCATAGACCCACATCTGCGTTACAAAGCCATTGCTAATACTTGATACCATGCAAAAATATTTAAGTTTTTTACTCTTTTCGAAAAAGAACAAGAAAATGAAATATATATAAAAAAATTCATACCTATATCATCGTAGGAAAATCCCGGTGGAAAAGGCATATCTAGATCCTCTCTATAGTCGATCCTAGCATAGGGGTAGTTGTCTATGGCTATAACCTCTCGATGCCACCAGAAAAAGAACTCATCATTGTAGGGGGTTGGCACCCTACCACCTCCTAACCTCCTCATCACATTGGTCCACCATGACATGGATGGATTGCGCGGTCTGTGTGGAATGATCTCTACTCTAGGGCTCAAGCCTGGAACCTGCTCAAAGAAAAAACTACACAAGATGGATGCATACCCAAAGTTTCTCTTTATCCCTTGTTTGCAATACATCGTCTAGATCTTCATGTTAGCCAGTAGTGAGGTACACCAATCATAAACTATGGGTTGTAAACACTCCACTGTGTAAAGCATGAGTGGCCTTGATGCCTGGTGCAACGAGGTTGACCCCGATATTCATGTAAGTACAAGTACGAAGCTCTTTAAAATCAGGTTCTCGATCACCCTGATGGGGAGTTGGCTCCCTACTTTATCTGTTCCTGCAACACAGTGGGTGGAAATGTAATCCTCTATGTTCATACCACCCCCATTCCCCCAGGATTTGAGATTCACCACCTCGCCCCAGTGAGACAATCCTGTGATAAAATAGATGTAATGTACTTCAATTCTCAACCGTTTCTCATCGAGATTGAAGACCTTTGTCTCTGGATCCCAATAGTTTACACGCATTTGGAGTAACCTCACTTGATCCCTCATTCCTTTGAGATCCCAAAATTTATAAAGACCACATCTTTTTAGAGCTAGTTGGGCCCCTGCATCCCTTTCCACTACTACATTTACTTCCTCATGCTCCCTCTCTCTTCATTCAAGCACCATCCTTCAAAGGAAAATCACTTTTTGAGTTAAATTCATTAAAAAACATGTTTACGGACTTGTACATGGGATTCAGTGTTAACAGTTGCGTGTAGGGACACATATACATAGGAAGGATTTGCTTTGCCTGTGCAAATGTCTCCACATACGCGACTTGATAAACTATAGCTTGCGTACACCCTAGTTTACACATTGCGCCCTCTTAAACTCAAGAAATGAGGACTAAATTTAAATTTTAAACTAGTAAAAATGAAGAGAAGGGGAAGGGAACTTACTTGTTCTAGACAGTTATCAATTCTGTTGATTGTAGCTCTCACAATCAACAGTTGAATATTGTGGGAAAAATGGTCTAAAATGCATTATGTAGATAAAAAACTCAAATGGTATGGTAAAATTGTTTATTTTTACTATTAATAGAAATTTTTTATCCACTTTGTATAGTTTATGCCAATTTTTTACCTAGTGGACTAATAGTGCAGAGGAAAGAGTTGGTTTTGGTGGTTTTGTCTAGGGATTTCTTTCTTTCTAGCATCATACCGCTCGTTCGTGACTTCAACATGTACTTTCTTTTACTAGCATATAGTATAGGTTGTCACTCCATTTTGCATATATGCATTATCCTATGACTATGATCCGTATGCCTTAGGTACAAACCCATTTATTAATGACACAAAACCTTTTTAATGCTACTAGAAGTGTCGTTATTGAGTGGTAGAGGCTTACCAAATATGGGTTCCCTAGTTAGAACCTTTGTTCCATTTGGTGTCCATGCAGAAGTCATTCCATAAGACTGGGAGTCCCTTATAGTTCCAATATGACTTTGCGTTCGAACCTCATATTCTTACTCACAAGCATTCTAACCTATACCTATGGGACTCCCCTCGAGTCTTAGTTAAGCTCTTTTCCTGCACTCTAAAAAAAGCGAAAATATTGTCGAGTGAACTTGTCCATTTCACACGCATTAAATGGCTTTGAAAGGATGTCTATTTGGTGTAAGTTTAACCTTTTTCAAACCAAGTAGATTAATTTCGAAAAAAGAACAATCTAGTCAATATTGGCTAGAAGAGTTCTTGTGGGTATTGTTTTATACTTTTTCAGGCCTAGGGGATTAAATCTACAAAAAATGACATTCTTTGGAGTTAAGTTGTAATTTCATTCCATTATATTGCTTGCAGTATTGAACCTATTGTTGGTTCTCGCTTTCTCGTTATAAGGCTCTTACCTTAGCAATTTGCATTAATAGCCAAGAAGAGCATTATTTATGTCCTTTACAGCTTGACATCCTGTACCCTAAGAGGAAACATTCCCCTGAGTGTCCATGCCCCACATGAACTTCCTTGCTTTAAGCATAGGTATGTTCCACTATTGGAGCTAGTTGCTTACTTGCGACACTTGTTTCCTCTCTTGTATCATAGCATTCATTTGCCTATAAAAAACCAAAAAATATGGGTGGGAAAATAATATTATCTCATATTGGCATCATTCGTGAAGCCTTTGAACAAAGAAATGTTTTTTGACTCCATTTTCATCAAAAGTTTTGGTTTAGCATGACCTTAGGAAGATGAGCTAGTTACTTAAAGTTTACTCCTTCGACTAGTTATTCTTCCAGTCTCTATGGAGAGTTGGATTGATGCCTCTTGCATCACGAAGTTTCATCATCAAGTCTATGTTGTCAGAGTCCTCCATATGTCTCATGCTCTTGTTCAAAGGATGTCTATAAGACTATGTCATCCATTTCTCAAAACTTTTGACTTTGCATGTCAGCCATACCCTTAGTGTGTGTCAGAGTTACATGTAGTTGTATTCCTACCATACAGCCTGATCCTACTTTCATTATGGGTAGGTAACCTTGATCCTAATAGTCGACATTTACTCATTGGTCGGTGACTGGGGGGTTTCCTTTGTGTTTGACAACAAGAAATCTGTTCACAAATTGGTATTCGTGCAGTGTCTTGGATGTCATATCCTTGTTGGTGGTTTCCTCTCATTTGTTGACATTTTTCCTTATTGGCTGCTATTCAGAGGGTCTTTTTCATGCACTACTTGCATCTGGTGCATGCAAAATATGCACAGGGTCGTTGGTTTGTGAAAATCCTCTTCGTCTGATTTCCTCCAAATCATCAAGTTATTTCTTTGTACCTCGTACTGATTTTTGTTGCTTTGGCATAATTAGGTATCGACTTGGGTAACGGAATGTGCACTTATGCTTGCTCATAATATTGTATAGAGAAGAATGCTAACATGGCATGGATGGCACCAGTATGAAGCTCATTATGTAGAACGTGATCAATGGCCATTATGTAGCGATCAAAACATGAGTTTTAGCTAATGGCAGGTTGGAGCACTCTTGTGGATGGAGCAAACAAGGTTCTCAATAGATTTTTGATAATGACCTATTGGTCCATTTAAAAGGTTTTGGGCACAGATTCAAGTGGAATGGAAGTAATGTGATAAACACTAGCACACATGGTGTTAAACAAATATCTCATAATAAAGCTAAGAAACTGGTCTATATTGGAACACGGGCCATAGTAATGAAATCACCCGTGGGAAGTAGATTCGTACATGGAAATAACAATGGTTTCCCACATTTCTTTTATGTCCGGGGGAAAGAAGCTTTTTCTCGTTAAGTTTTTTTATCACCCTTGTAAGAGGAACCCGTACTTTGATGGAATCAAGGGATAGTACAAGGTTCACTAACTAATCCTATTATATATATTAATGCACTTGATGAGGGATGCCTTAATGCTCTCCTTTCAACGGGTTACCTTCCATCGAATTCATCTCATCTATTCTAGATATGATACCTAGAGTCCTATGAGTACTTAGAGGCTTGTAGTCATCAGTGGCGGGTTCTCCTACCATCAACAGTTGGGAATACATCAATGTCTCATAATCGATGGATTCTTCAAGTGTTCGACCTCAACACCTGTATTCACACTTGCAAGAATTTACTCAGTGCCTTGATACCTACTTTCATTATCGATAGGATGTCTTGTGTTTGTTAACGATATATCTTAATGACAGTAATCAAACAAAGTCTCATTGTGTTCGACATAAAATCCTCTATTCACATAATGTAGACTTACACCTTTGGAGGTTAGTGTAGAAGACATTCATCTTATAGTAGCAACATTCCTATTATGTTGTTGTCTTTCATTGGACCAGTACCTATATGAATTCAGTGATCATGGGATATCAGATTGTACTCCATTGTATACATATATCTTCAAATTTATTTTGAGACTAGTTTCCACTAGGCCTTGTTTGTACTTATGGAAGCCTATGGTATGTGTCTACTTTGTATTGCCTATTCATGGCCACGAATAATTGTTTGGTATATTTCCACATGAATATGTAGTGTAATTCAAATTGACAACCATGTGTACAAAGTCATTATGGATTGTAATATTCTCATGAGCAACTAGCACTTCCAACTGAGTCTCCATTACTCCACTTCTAGGAATTATAATGTATTTCTACCATCATAGATACTCCTCTGACCTCACACATTAGGGGACATTTGTTACAACAAATTTTTCCTCAACCCATGCAACTTGCTTGGATGGTCTTTCCATTTCCTTATGCAGACTTAAAGTCCCCTTTTGTACTTCCAAGAGCTAAATAATCATATTTTTCTACATATACACGCCCTACTAGTTAGACAACATGCGTATACGCGGGTTGCATCACTATAGGTCGTGTACATTGGGTTTGGTGCTCAAAATTCAAAATTGTGTTGGGTTTCTATGTCATGTCACGAGATCCATGATCCTTGACCTTCCATATATTGAAAATGTTCTGACTTGGCCCTTTAGTTCCACTTGAAGGCTATAAATTGAGCCATATCCAAGCCGTGGGAGGAGAGAATTCAACTTTTGAGAGAAAATATACTCTAAAGAATTTTTTAGTTCACATTGAGTCTGCATCTCTTTATCCTTTAAAGTTTGAACTCATTGTTCATCCCCCAAGCTCTTCCTTATTTGATGGAGAATCTCATTGTCTCCTTTATATGAGCTTGCATTTAGTGGAGGATTGAAGTGGTGGAGACCCAGCTAGAAGGGACTTAGTTTCTTGGTTCCGAGATGTGTCGACACAGAAGTTTTTCACATATCTACTTCTGTTGATTATTTTAATAGAAATACTCTTTTCTCGTCTAATTGATATCTTGCAAATATTTGAATTATTATTCCATGGGCGTATTTTTCATGTATGTTAATGGATTATGCTATTTTATACGCTAACATTATATATTATCACCATATGCTTGTGTGTCTTGGTTGTTGAGGACCCCCGGATGGGGTGACACATGGGCCACATGGGCCACACGCGTCGATGGACAGGGCGATTATGAGGGTAATTAAAGCCTCTTGCCACCACCCTCCCTCCCTGTCTAATTGTGATGGTTCTCATGCATAATAGCCAAGCCTTAGTGCACTGGGACTTAATGGAAGCTCAGGTTCGGCTCCTCAGCTTCAATACGATCTTTGAGATTGTCATCACACCTGCACCAATGACTACCAAATCCATCAATGTCTCTTCCCTCCTCGTCTTTTCACTGTGCAAGAAGTGTTATATGGGGCACTTTGGCCCAAATATTAGCATAATTTTGTTAATCCTGCTCTGAGACTCAACCTTCTCAACCGACTTTTCTACATGCCTCGTGCCCTGCGCAACCATGCCACGAGAATGAGGCAAGCCCCATCAAGGGTCGACCTACTATAACAGGTTTGGACAACACAACCGACCAAGGCCTGCCTCTTGAGCTCTCATGTCAGGCGGAGACCATCCAGGCTCTTCGGGGAAGAACTGGTCTGCACAGGATCCTTTAGAAACTTGGCCTCACTGTAGCTCGAGACTTACCTCTTGAGCTCCAGTTCCAGACGAGGACCATACGAGTTTCTCTAGGAAAAATTGGTTTGCGTAGGCTCATCAGCAACCACGTCCTTCCAACACTAAGAATCTCTAAGGCGGATGCCCAATGGAAGAAGAATTTCCACCCAATTGGGTAGAATTCTCACCTCTCCTTCCTTCAACTGCCCTGGAGCACCATCCCGCCACCTGCACCACCAGTCCATTTCAGGAGTCAGTTGCTACAGGATGCATAGTGGAAGAACAAGCCTTACCTATGGAGGACCACTCGGGGCACAATTCTGCTACCTCCATGGAAGAAGACCCCGTCATGGACTCTATTGTTGCCTTTGACTCCATCGCTGCCACTATGGAGGAAAACCAGGCTCAAGAGGACCATAGTCACCCAGCTCCAGATTCCTACAGACTCACTGACGACCACTTGGTTTTAATCTTTGAAATGAGAAGGGACCTGACTGAGCAACAACACCGCCAGAGTTTCTTCAACAAACGTTTGGATGCCCTATATGATTCCCTTTCAAGTGAGCCTGAGAAGAGTCATTTCCCGATGTGATGTCAGCCCTTCACCTTCAGACTCCGTCAAGATGGAAGTCTGGGCTCGCCGCATGCATAGCTTCTCACAGTTTTTTTTTTCTTTGGTTTAATGGATGATTTTTTGCAAATTTTTCCTATGTTAGTCTCTGGTTCAAGTCCGATATGCTCAGGTCTAATAGGCGGTCGGGGCACTCAGTCCACCGCCTGTTCTAGTTTCCACGAGAGTGGTAGAACAGGTGGCAAGTCCCCTTGTTGTATGTCGACAGTTGTTGTTCTTTTCTTTAAGCTTTGGAACTGTGAACAGTTGTCACGCCTATGCATTATGGTTTCCACTACGGTGGCAGAACAATTGGTCTGCTATCATGTATATCTGGACACATTATTTTTTTTCTTTGGCAAGGTAATATATATTTTTATTTACAAAAAAAAAAATCTTGATTGTTGATGACAAAGTTGTAGATATAAATCTTTGAGTTGCATGCTCAACGGTGGTCTTCATCGAACGTCCAGACGAGATAGGCCCTTGATCTTGTCTTGTTAACATTTTCATTTATAGAGCATACTTGGAATTAGAGTTGATTTCTGCAGTCATTCCGTCTGTTGTGGTTTACCCCATACCATAAAGAGTGTTTCCTCGTAACAATACCACTTAACAATGATTCATTTAAGTTGAACTTTATACCCAAAAACATGAATTAGAAGTTATTAGAATATTTATGCCTTTAAAAAAAATATTAGAGTATTTAAACATTTCAAACAAAATTACACAAATCGTGAACCATTTTTTTCGACATTGCAAACCAATCGTGAACTTGTTAACACACCGGTCCATGCTTGGGCCATATATTCAGGACTTGGGCCCTTTAGACATATCAGAATGACTTTATTAAGCCCCCAAATCCCACTGGAAGGGTTGTGTGCGGTTCAAGCAATTAGCATTCGACGAGAAACATCGACATGGACCCTCACCACTGAGGAATCAGAACCCTTACCAAAAATTTCAATTTTTCATTAACAAGTGACACAATTAAGAAAGACCTTCCTATACACCAATGACACAATACATTGACCAGTGAGGAATCAGAGTAGAACCCGTACCAAAGATTTCAATTTTCCATTTCATAACTCACACAATCAAGAAAAACCTCCTTATGCACCAATTACAATATATTAATATGGATGCCTCTTCCATTTTTAGCAAATAAAGTACATGTCTCACATTCTGTTCATTGCAAAGGGCAGTGGAAGGGTCCTTAAACTGCAATCTCTAGCTACAAACCCGCGAATTAGAGCAATTTCAAATTAATTATAGCATCAGATTCTTGCTTGTCAAAGTGAAGCCCCTCATTCTCCAAATTGAAAAGCTTGACAACGACCGTGGATTGTGCCATCATTCAGAACCTCTCTGTACACATTTTTCCAAAACTACCAGCGAGCCTTTCTTTCTTGAATGCCAAAGGCCCTCTCGGTCCGGTCAAGCAACTAAAGTTTCTTGCTAACTAAATCTCTTTGTTGTTTTACTAAGTAACTCAGACTCAGGTTACCATGTCATGCTTGCTGATCAGGATAAGCTGGGCTGCTGCCAGCCGGGGCCTCACAACTTCTAACAAGTTGGCCTCAATAAATACACCTCTTGGAGTGATGAGCTCTCCATATGAAATACTTGGGTGCCCACTGAAAGATTAGGCTTCTTGCGATTTTGTGATCTCCGCAAGATACTGAAAAACAAACATAATACAAAGATCGCTGTAACTGCAGCAACAGGCATGATAACTCCAAGTTCTAGAAGTGAATGGATTTTATGTTTGTTAGCAGAGCATGGCAGAAAACTTACCCAGCTCCCTCTCAGGCCAAGATTTCCTACTAAAGCAGTGGCATCAAGTTTTTTGAAAACTCCATATTTAGGGATTTCTCCTGACAGCTTGTTGAAAGATAAATTCAAGTGGTGGAGCATTTTGAGATTTTCTAATGACATGGGTATTCCACCTGACAAATGGTTGAAGGAGAAATCCATGTTCTGAAGATTTTGAAGTTTACCAAGTGATACAGGAATCGGACCTTCAAGTGCATTGCAGGAAAGATTCAAATAATCTAATACTTTGCAGCTTCCAAGTAAACTTGGAATTTCACCAGTTAACATATTTGCAGAAATATCTATAGCTTGGACCATAGTCATCTTGCTGAGTTCTGAAGGCAAGGACCCCTGTAATAAATTGTTTGAAAGGTTGAAATACAAAACTAAATTTGCAAGACCTGCAACACCTGGAGGTATGGGCCCGCTGAGCATGTTGTATGATAGGTCTAACTGTGCTAAGTTCACACAATTACCTAGGCTTGCAGGTATATTACCTGATAACTGGTTCCGATTGAGATTTAAATATCTTAGCTGCTGGAGGCGGTCAAGAGAACCAGGGATTGTTCCAGAGAGATTATTTCCTTGAAGATCGAGGAGGCCTAAGCTTTGTATTTGCCCAATTTCAGTAGGGATGCTTCCTTGCAAATTGTTGGATCCGAGATATAACCTCTCCAACTTCTGAAGCATGCTAAGTGAAGAAGGTATTGCCCCTGCAAAAGAATTCCCGCCTAAATCCAGAAATGTTAAACTGGGTAGGTTTCCAATCTGTGGAGGTATTTCTCCTACCAACTCATTGCCACCCAAGTATATGGCATCCATTTTTGTAGAGAGGTGGCCGATAGAAAAGGGCAAACGTCCCATGAGACGATTAGAGGATAAGGCTATTGTTTGCAGGGTGGAACAGTTAGTAAGAGCAGTAAGAATGGGTAAGCTCGTGGTGCTGCCGCTAACCAATTGATTATTGTGTAAGTAAAGGTGTTGGAGCTGCGTCAACTTACCCAATTCCATGGGCACTAATCCGCTTAGTTGGTTTCTCCCTAATTCGATCACTTGAAGCTTCGTGCAATTGAAGAGGGAAGAGGGAATGCTGCCACTCAACTGATTACCAAACAGATATAGTCCTGTCAACCGGGTGTTCTTGCTACAGAAATCAGCTGGAATGTGTCCACATAATTGGTTGTCAGCTAAAGTCAATTGTCGAAGGCTTGTGCAGTTTGAAAAGGAAGAAGGAATCTGGCCTGTCAGACGGTTATTCCACATATTGATGACGCCGACTAGACTTAGCAGACATAATTCGGAAGGAACGCGGCCGTGAAGGTGGTTGTTATTCAAATTGATGTAGTCCAAAGAGGATATGTTTCCCAAGCAGGTGGGAATCGTACCTGTCAAATGGTTAGATCCTAAGTGAATGTATTGTAAGTTGGGGAGAACACATAGTTGGGACGGAATGATTCCTCTCAAATTGTTTGAGGACATAGAAAGGTTGCGTAAACTTCGGCAACCACCAAGGGTGGGCGGAATAGAACCTTCAAGTTGATTCCAAGACAGGAGAAGCATCTTTAAGCGAAACAGACTCCCGAATTCATGGGGAAGGTGACCATGAAAACTGTTATTACGAAGGTCGAGTATTCTAAGAAACGTGAGATTGGCAAGATGAGGAGATATTGTACCTTGTAAGCCCATGCTCCGCACGTTTAGCGAAACCACTCGCTGTGTGCGCCGATTGCATATGACGCCTGTCCATTGGCAGAATGAAACATTTGGTGTCCAAGTAGTGCGAAGTAACTGGGATGGATAATAGGAAGTAATTGCAGACGTGAATCCAAGCAGAGCCTTTTGATCAGAGGCATTGGTGAAATCAGGATGGCCACGATTAGATACTTGAAGCGTGGAAAACCCAAAAGGAATGACTAAGAGAATGAAATGGAAGAAGAGTAGAAGAGACATTCTGATAATACATAGGAAAGGAGGTTGAACGGAACAGATCTCCATCTACAGTTGCGATAGAATGGTTTCTACAAGTATACCAATCATACTCGGTTGTTGGAGTTTCTTCATCTATTTATTGGAGAAATGGAATCAACCTTTAATAAATCCACTGTTCATTCTGCTGCTCTCCTACATTTAATATGACACCGAAAAACGCTGACGTTACTTGCTACGAGATCAATCTGCGACAACATTTGACATCACTACATGCCATCTCATCAAAAGCCTAGCTTTTGTAAGGTGTAAGTTGGACAAAACCCACGACATTTGCCCGGAAAATTCTGGCCCAAGTTTATACCAGGATTTTACATGGCCCAAATTGATACAAGGATTTAAACCTAATATTTATATTTGAAATTTATACGATGGATGTATAATCAGGGTTAGCTCATTTTAAGAGGATATAAAATTTGGAAATTCTGTAAAAATAAAAGTATTCAGATCATAGTAAATCACAGTGATTGGTCATTATATATTATTACTACTGAAATTATCACTGTTTGAGACGGAGTTGAGCAGCAGTACTTAATTTTGAGACGGAGTTGAGCAGCAGTAAATGAGAAATTATTCTGTAAAAATAATTTTTTTTTGTTAACTCTCTTCTCTTTAGAGATTTTATTGGTAAAGTTTACGAAGTTATACATACCCTACCCTTTCTGGATTTGAACCTGTGACCTTTTAAGAAAGAACACATGTTTTTAACCATTAAACCCACTCAAACAACCTTAAGCCCACTCAAACTGTATAAAATACAAGTATTTTTCATCTTTTTAATTTATTTGTTTTCCAAATTTTAATGAACTTTTTAATGTTGATCCAAAACCTTATTTACTAAATTTGTATTTATCTTTACAATTTTTTTTCCATTACTAAGTTTATTATTTTCATAATTTTTGAATTTTCTTTAATTATTTTTATATTCAATTTAACCAATTTTTAATTTCTAAAGTAGAGATAATTTGGTAAATTTCAATTATATAAATAATAATAATAATTTGCTAATTTTATAAAGTATACAGTGTTTTGAACATGTGACCTCTATAATTAACTGAGGATAAATATTATTGAATTTAAAATTTGTATTATTTTTAATATTCTATTTATG
This sequence comes from Picea engelmannii, assembly GCA_009831015.1. NCBI lineage: Eukaryota > Viridiplantae > Streptophyta > Pinopsida > Pinales > Pinaceae > Picea > Picea engelmannii. The sequence goes on from ML779256.1 coordinate 421,369, forward strand.
GAAGGTTTATTGATGAAAGCAAGGTGTGTGTTGCAAGATAAAAAATTGTCTCTTGGCTTCATATTTAGAAAAATTGGCCATCCCCCTTTAGAAGTTGTCACTGGTTTAGTTGGTAAGTTGTAGATATTTGATCCATTCACAAATTATTATGGACAATGTTTTACTTTTAGGGAGGTCTTTTAACCAAAATGAGGTGCACTTAGATAGTGTAAGCATTGGGTGTGTGCATTACAAGCAAAAATGTGTTTCTTAGCCTCATACATAGAAAGTCACAACCTTCTCGAGCTCATATGGAAATCCCCTTTTATAGAGAATCATTGGCTTAGTTGGTTAAGCTTTGGCATTTGGTCCATTCACAAAGTATTATATTCAATGTTCTACTCTGAAGAGGTCTCTTGATCAAAGTGGGGTGTTGCTCCATAGTCCATGTAGGCAGTGAACATGTGTTGCAAGAAAAAAAACATTTCTTGTTTTTCTTCCTCCATATCATTAAAAATTCACCATCATGAGATATATGTAGCCTTCTTTCTCATCATTCACATCTCATATGCACCTTTGTCTTTTGGAAATATATTTCCAAAAATAAAATTGTTTTGGAGATCGTCCACATTAAGAGTTGCAATGTTCATGGAGTCCATATGTCTTGTTACTACAACTTTCCTAACCCAACAAAATGCATATTTTAAAAACTGAGAAATTTTTCCATTTTCTCCTCTAGATTACCTTTCCAACAACTGTACTCATGCCTCATTCTCGGTCATGAGATGAAAGATATGGATTTAAAATTTTTTCATTTCTACTCAATTATGCTTTGTCCCCAATGGTGCAATCTAGTTGAGAGACCATCTTCTGCCACTTGTAGAAGGAAATATGTTAGGAACATGGATTTTTTATTTATTTATATTGGACAATGATAGTATTCATGATTGTGAGTACCTAACATCTTTCATATGGGGAATCAAATGCTCCATTCAAATTATGCATCAATATGGAATTGTCAACTTTGTCCTTTTCCCATTTCTTCCATACTTCAAATTTTTAGCGAAAATTGTTATCTCCCAAATGGAACAAAACTAAGATAAATTTAATTTTAAAATTTTGTCTATATTTTTTAGGAGGTAAAATTTCAAGTAAATGTTTTTTTCTATATTTGTGAATTGGGGTCCCCTTTCCTCTGGAAATCTCAAAAATCCCCTAAAAGTGGCCTGAAATAGTTGATTTAGGCATGTTTCTACATCCCCATTCCAAACCCCTTGGAATATGGATAAATATCCCCTAGGTATCATCATGTACGTTTCCTTAACTCACTATAAAAATTTCATTAATAATAGGTCCTCTGTCAAGGAGTAGCGCCCTATTCTTTGAAAACCACTAATATGCATTTTATGAAAAAATAGAGTAGAATTGACTAGTGATCCTCACTAGAACTTTTGTAGGCCTCCTCATTATGGACACACCCCTTAAATTTTATTTGAATCTGTGTTTGTTTTCTCCTATTATGGAAAAAACAAGATTTTGGCTCTAGACTTCATATCTTCATCTTTCTCTTCACTAATGCGACATGTCACCTTCTCCCTTTTCCTTTCCTCTCTGTTAAGATTCTCATCTATTACTTATCATGTCACACCATATTTAATTTCTTACTATAAATGGAATTTTACCTTCCTTTATCACATTTCCACAATCTTCTCTTCTATGTTGTGTCGCAAAAAAAAATCCCATGCGATATGTCGCAGGAAAAAATATTTCCCTTATGACATGTCAGATGGAAAATTTTTATTTCATGTGACATATCACAAGGCCAAAAATTGTCTCCTTGTGATGTATCACATTGATTTTTTATTCGACACAATACACCACATCACACACACAAAAAAATTTCACGAGATGCAAGAACTTTTTAAGTTCCTCAAAATTTTGTACGTCTTCTTCTTCCTCTTGAAGTATCTCTCGCACCTCATAAATTTCCTCTTTTGTGATATATCACACCATAACATTTTATGGTGGGATATGTCACATCCTTCAACTTTTCTTCATTGCGATAACTCTCATTTATTTATTACATCTTTTGAAATTTCCTTCCTTGCGGTGTATCACACCAAATTATTTTATGGTGCAATACATCACATCTCCACAAAATTTCTTCCTTGTAGTGTATCGCACAATTGTTTTTTATGGCACAATACATCGCATTTCCACAAACTTTCTTCCTTGTGGGGTATCACACCATTTTTTTTTATTTTTTATTTTATGGTGGGATACATCACATTGCCACAAACTTTCTTCCTAATTTTTTTTTTTTTTGTTTCTAAGTCTCAAGTCTACTTCTTGCTGATAACACTATGTTGCATGAAAACTATTTTCATGCGATATACACTATATCGCATAAAAAATATTTTCATGCAATATGTTGAAATTTCCCCAATAATATAAGTCTTAAATCACTTCTCACAAGAAGGAAAATTTATTCTCTTGCAATGTATCACAACTTAAAAATATTTGATGCAAAACAATGCAAATGGACAATCTTATGAAAAATTTATTTCTCGCAGTGTGTTGTATTTAAAAAAAAAATATTCATGCGATACACACAAATTCCTTCGACTTTTTCTAACTCTCAATTCTTCTTCTCAGCAATGACCCAAGTTGCATGAAAATTATTTTCATGTGATACACAATGTATCACACAGAAACTATTTATGTGTGATATGTATAAATTTTCCGAAGATTTTTCCACACTTAGTCATTTTCTGAAAATTTTGAATTCATGGCCTTCACAAAAGCCACCTACTTTCCCTTTTCAGCCGATTTCAACCACTGGGATGCCGAATTGACATTTTTTCCCATCAGTTTTTCCTTCCCCCACATCGGATAACCCTATTACAAGTCAAAATTTGGGGATTTTGACCCTGATTCCTTGTGCTCGGTGAAATCAGTTTTCACCACAAATCCCCTGTTCGACTACCATGGATTTGGAAATTTCAACATCCAATACAAAAACCTATCCATTGAATCCATGCATTCAACATACCCATGTTGATTTTGTCTAAATATGCTGAGAAATTCAGGATTTTTCATGATTTTACAATTTCCCCCCAATTTCAAAGCAGATTGAAACCTTGTTGTCTAATAGTAGACCCATGCAATCTTGGTGTTGAAACCAAGGATTTGATACCAACTATAACACAACTGTTACCAATAAAAACTAAAATATTGTGATATGCATTAAAATAAATGCGTGCAACGTGACCAAAATGCTCATGCAATTACCAATAATTTCAAATTCATGATTGTAAACTATTTATGGATGCATAGAATTCAAAAGACATAGTAAAATGCAACCATTAACCACAAGATTAACACAATAAATAAAATAGTGACCAAAACGCTTATATCATAAGAAAATCTCACCGACTAGCTGCATATGAGGGATGTTCCTCCCAACCATATGATTTTTTTTCCATTTCTCTCAACAACAGGACACCCCCAAGCTAGGGATATGAGTCCACAAGGAGGAAACAACTCCTATGGTTGGATATGGTCCACTCAAACACCCAAAACCCAACAATTCACAGTGACATGACTACTCTACTACAATTCCAACCGCCCAACTCTCTTCCCCATCAGACTACACAACCTAAGGGATGAGATTTCCTTATATGCATTGTATTCCCTTAAAGAATTTCCATCACCTCTAAGGCTCCAACACGGACCAGCCAAAAATATCTCAGTTGGGGGCTCCAAGAACTCCAATTGTAAAACGAAGTGCTCAGAGCAACATTTTAACATGCTCTTGGGAATTTTTTAGCAAGAAATCTTCCCAGGCATGCTAGCCAAGTTATTAACACAATTCCCAACCCCTTTCATGGTTTTTTTCATATGCAGTATGGTCGGTATTTTTTCCCAACACCAAACTCTCCTTTTTCCTTTCTTCTACCTAGTTGAAAAACTACATCCTTCCTTTCCTTGAATTTTCCTTTTCTTCAATGTATGCTTGACTCTCACATTTCCCCAAAAGTGGTTGTATGCATCCCATGCTGTCATAAATAGGTGATATGAATTTCCCACCAACCTCTTACATGAGCGTACTTAGCCCATACTTTAATATATAGGTGAGATGACTTTCCCACCAACCTCTTACATGCATTCAGTGATTAGTTTGATAAGTCAGAGGAGGCAAATATTTAATAATAAAATGATTTAGAAAATTGATTTGGGGTTATTAGGCATGTGGAATTTCCTCTTGGACCCCCTTTATCCCCCTTCTCTTGTGGAATCATACCCCCCCCCAATGTTATCTATTGATGTATTTTTATTTAATAAATGCACTTATAGATTACAATGCTAGGTTCTCCAACCCAAAACATAATATCTCACCAACCTATTTAACATACATATAATTACATTACAATTCACAGGGATTCAAACTAGGATGTTATAGGAGTCGACTCCAAGGTAGAAAATTTCAAAAGTAGGTCAGGGAGTTTTCATGGTGGGAGAGCTTGACATAAGATTCATACTATATGATGTTGTGGATTCATTGGATTGGACAAGCACATGTTCTAAACATAGGGCCTGAGAATGGTTATGTGCATAGTCAATGGGATTGAAGGATGATGCAAGTGTAGGGGAGAGCATTCTAGTCTCTAGCATGAACCGATGCAGGTCTAAGAACCCTGGGATTGAAAGCAACATCTATAAGAGTGACGTTGAAGGGTTTGTTATTATGAATAACCAAGACAAATGAAGAGAGGTTTAGTCACATGGTTTCTAGGAAATTGAATGTAGCAACTGTGGAATCAAATGATAAGGGAATAACGGATTGAGGTTTTCCTGGAACATAACCAGTGTTAGAGTCGAGTTGAGTATAGGAATCATATGTATTAAGGCAAGGTTGTTGGGGAAGAATAAAACTTAGATTATAAAATTGATATAAAGATAAAATTTATAGTAATAATAAATCTAATATAGACTAACTAATAACCATTTATTTATTTATATCTATAATATAACACTATAAAAATGAAATATAATATAAAGAAATTGAAATAATTATATTTAATATTATTTTATTTTTTATCTTTATCAATTCATAGTGTCAACGATACACTAGATATATGCATACACAAGTTAACTTAGATCCAACTTATCTTAACATTTTTAAGATATTAAAAGATTTGTATCTCAATTATTTTTATTTTTTTAATAATTAATATATTCATAATTAAAACAAATCTACACTAATCTATATTTAAAAATGATGTTTACCACTTACAAATTAAAATCTTTTAAAGTGTATATAGAATTTTAATTATCAAGTTTCATCACGTTAAATTTCAAATTCACAAAATTCGATAGAGGTCACGCTCATTATGGCTTTTGCTTATTCCAGTCCAAATTGGAAAAAAATGGGACTAACAACAAAAACGATTTGCTCAATCTTGTAAGAGTCCCTTCCCCATAACTTCATATAAAGTAGGGAATATAATATAAGTATGTGTGCTCTACCCCTTGGTCAATTAAATTAAATATAAAATGTACGAGCCATTCTTAAAGTCTTTGAGAGTTCAAGCCAACTACCCAAAGTCCAAAAATTTCCAGATTCGAGCTACAGTGTAATTACAAAGTCAAAAAATTTCTAGATTCGAGGTAAAGTATAATTATAATAGAGTATATTAAATTATTCCATACCTTTTTCTTTTATAAAAAAGTAAAAAGCAAAGCCAAGAGTGGACGTGAGTGGGCAACGACATGATAAAATTATCGAATAACTTTGTTAAGCACTATTGGTACAATTCGAGTAGTAGGATCCACATTCACAAATATCGATATTAGTTGTAGTGACTTGTCATGCTTTATTGGAACAAGGAATAAGCTAACGATGTAGCATCCTTCCTTCTTGGAAAGGGAAGAAGGATGCCTCCGTTATACTCTCTAGTAACTTCTCAAGAGTTTTATGCCTATCCACATGTTTATGGCCGTCTAGGCCATCCATCATCCCCAAGCATAATTGGCAAGGGTTATTGAACAATAATGAAGGTTGAGGGGACTACAACATGTTGACATATATCATGGTCACTTTATTCATTTGAATTTGAATTGTCAAGGATTTACAATAGTCTTCATTTGCTTGCACGTTTGGATTTTTTTCCAACAATTGGCACATACCATGTTTCAATTCTCCATCTAATGGATACTATGTGAAGTTTTTAGAGTGATCCCACTTCATTGAATATCTTGTAGTAACTTGGTTTCACATACCATGTTTCAATGCTCCATCTAATGGATACTATGTGAAGTTTCTAGAGTGATCCCACTTCGTTGAATATATTGTACCAACTTGGGTCTCATTCATTTTTCTTTAATATCTTGATGAGATGCTATAAGAAAGGTAGGGGAAGAATACGAATATGCAAATTGAAGCTGCCATCATCGGTGGAGGCACATTGGGTAAAGTTTGTAAGGGTATTCTAAATGCTGGTAAAGTGATTGTAGTCAAAATCTTTCAAGTGGCTTACAACGGATCCTTGCACATTTTTGTGAAGGAACATAAGATCCTTGGTAAGATTTGACACCATAACCTTGTGAAACTTAGTGTAACATCCCGCCCTACTGAGCACATGTTATCGACTTATTCTTTGAGGTCACTTGTGTGCAAGTGATCTGGTTATGGTACATGGTGATTTTGTTTCCATGATGTATTATATATGATGATGATGCTATGGTGTGACTTATTGTTTTCGATATATATGTATTGATAGATGCTATTGAAGATTTTACCTGAGCGTGCAGGACACATGTCAAATTATGGATGTCGATGGCATCAATGGACCCTTAGGGAGATGAGCAGACTACTGAGGAGGAGCAGATTTTTGTGGGAGATATGGTAGGCATGATGAGATCCTTTCAAAGGATGTTAGAGGCTTTGATTGGTCGTCTTGATCAGGATTAGGGTAAGACATTTTTACCCAATGAGGGTTCACAATGCCCTCCAGTGGTTAGGAGTAGTGTACTAAGGGAACTCGAGGAAGTTAAGTTCTCAAGTTCATGGGTGCCACGGATGGCTCAACCATCAAGGTATGGTTGGAGAACATGGAAATGTGTTTTGCACTTCGTGATTACACCTCCAACATGAAAGTCTGCATGGCGGTCTTTCAACTAAAGGGGAGTGTTCGTCTATGGTGGAAGATGTTCCTACCTTAACTAAACATAGCCATTGAAAATGTGTCATAGGAGTTGTTTGAGGAACGATTCCAGGAGAGGTACTTGTCCGAGGAATTCATTGAGCGCCAGCTTAATGAGTTCAACGACTTATGACAAGGTGGTGATACAGTGCTAGCGTATGAGGCCAGATTCATAGAGCTACTTACGTATGCTCCACATCTGAACATGGAGAAGTTAAAGGTAAACAAGTTTGTGTTTGTCCTTAACTTCAACATTTGTGCGGAGGTTAGGATTCTAATGCCTCAGACGTTGCACGATGCAATCCAAAAGGACCTCATAGCTGAGGGAGAGATGAACAGTGGGGAAAGGTTACAGATTGTAGTATTAACTTGGGAAATTTTGTAATAAAGGTAGACCTTTATGTCACGATCTTAGGATCTTATGACATAGTGATCGGTATGGACTGGTTGGAATTGCATGATGCAATACTTAATTGTAAGACACAATGGTTAAGTATGATAGATGATTTGGGACATAATAGAGTGATTATATGAAGGAACCAAGGGGTGTCCTTGATATTTATTTCTTCTCTACAACTACAAAAGAGTGTGCAAGAGGTGCAACCTATATGCAATCTTAACGGTAAATGAAAAAGGCGAGGCGAAAGGATTAGAAAACCTTCCTGTAGTACATGAGTTTGCAAACGTGTTTCCAGAAGAGTTACTAGGTTTTCTACCCGAAAAAGAGTTGGAGTTTACAATCGACTTGAAACCTTGAACTGAACCTATTATCACATGAAGTTTTCATGGGTCTTTTGCATTTTTTGCAGGTTGGCCAAGTCCTCTTTTTGCACAAGGAAAAACCATGAATGAAGATGCAACATTCAAAGCAGTCCATTTCGAAGCTTGAAATACAAGCAAGTAGACAGGCTCATTTTTTCAGTGGTGGAGATCCCATGTATAGTTCAGAATCAACGACTCTCGGGCAGCCGGAGTTTCAAAGTTATGCAAGGATTAACGACTAGACAGAAGCCCGAAGTCTCGAAGTCCCGAAGCAGTGAGAGACTGCCATGTCAACCGGGAGAAAGTGACTTCGGGGGATTTCCATCCAAAATTCCCGAAGCCCGAAATCGTGAAGTGAATCTCAGTCGTCCAAAACAAAAGGACACGTGGAGGAAGATCTCTCACTTCGGAAATATGACACTTCGGAGGATTGCACGACCAAGAAGAGGAAAGTTCCCGAAGCCTGAACTCCCGAAGTGAATCTTGACTGTCCAAAATAGGAGGAAACGTGGAGGAAGATCTCTCACTTCAGAGATATGGCACTCTGGAGGATTGTAAGAGCTATGCATTGAAAAGGCCCAAAGCCCGAACTCCTGAAGTAATTTTGGACCATTGATCTCAAATCAACAAGAACCGTTGATATTTACAGCAGTATCACCCAAGCATCCCAAAGTTCTAAAGAGTCTAAGTCTCGAAGTAACATCAGGTTGACACGTTGCATGGGGCCCTACCAACTCCACAAGTGTTTTTCAACTCAACACATGGCACTCATCCATCGGTGGTTTTGACCTCATATAACACCAGGTCATTATGTCACTCTGGGTCTGTACAACTCCGAGAGTTTTTCATGCTTCACAATCCAAATCTCTTGAAGCTCGAAATGTCGAAGTGCCGAAGACACTTGACACTCATCCGTTAGGACTAGTGGTGCTCATCCATGAAGACAAGTGGCTTCCATCTGGCCCTGACATGTTGCACTCATTCCAGGTCATTTGGTTGTGTCATCCGCCCATATCCATGTGACACGTGTCACCCTTCTTTCCACGACATGTCAGCATAGTGACGTCAGGACACCACGTTAAATTTAGGAGATCATCCTCCATGAGGTATTCGTGCTCAGCAGTCAAATCTCTCAAGTGCCAAAGTTGGCTCCATCTCAAATCATTGTTTAAAAGGATTCTGGAATTAGCAAACGGATAAATTTTAGTGGGGGCACTAAAATAGCGGGGTTTCCTAGATCGCGGATTTGCATCATATCGATTACCACACTTCATTGTGGGGACGAAACATGCCCAAACATTAAAATTCTATATGGATCCCGCAATTGAAACCCTAGTATGGAGAAAGGGATATGTGGTAGAAGGTGGTGAATTGCGGGATCAAAAGAGGTGTGGATCCAAACTTCCTTTGATGTCTCCGCAATCATGTTCTTATTCAACATCAAATCCAAGAGCAACATGTAGCATCCCCCTAGGCATTGACCCTCGTCCTGATCCCGAGGAGAAATCAATTAATGAAAGAAAGAACAGGTAGTTGAAACCTCGACTCACTCCATAAATAGAAAGCATGGAGGGTCTGGTTGTGGAGAGAGAAGACGGTTAGCCCGAGGTACCATGAGGGGTAGTTTTCCTACAAGCCCATGTTTATCCAGGTTTTCTTCTGACATAACAAACAAGACAGTTGAAGGAACTTCTCGGAGGGGAGAAAAGATGTGCAAATTGGATACACACAAGCATAGACAACGAGGAGACACATACAAAAAATCCTTGGACATGATGGCCAGCTTGTGCTCCTAGCGGTTGTCCACCATTTTTGGTATAAATACATCAGTTGAAGAATATGTTAGGTTCGATGGTTGAGCAGAGCTCCATATGTTGTAATAGTTTGATAGCAGAGTTGTTCTCTGGTTATGTATGAGACTTGAGACTTTCTCATTAATAGAAGTCAATTTCTTTCGTTATCTTGTTTCCTCTTGTGCTAAAATACTCGTGCATAGATGATCCAGACAAGATGTTGTGGTTGTATTGTAATGGAGGTTTGATTATAATGTTGCTATGATATGTTTCGGTATTTTAAACTTAAGTTCAAGAGTGTTCTTGCACCTGAGTTTCTCTTCACCAAGCTACTTGAAGGCCGGATGCTTATGGAAGACTTGACCAATTCCCTCACTAAGTCTTCCTTCTTCTTACCTTTAGCCTTAAACCACTGACTGAAGTTAATGAGAACCTCATTTTCTTAGGCATTGCTAGCCCAATTGTCTGTGTTAGAACATTCTTATGCAGATCTTTGTCCATTTGACCTCCAATCATAAACCTTCCTCCACAAACCATTTTGATGGGTATTGGTCTTATCCTCCTGCAATCCGAGGATGACTCTCAGTGCTAACATTCTTGGCATTGTTGTCGAAGAGAGAATTGAAGGCATTTCCCTGGGATTGAACGACAAAGAAATATTGATTTTGAAGGTGCATTAGAATTCAGTACCTTGAAGATTGCAGCTTGCACCTGGCGACTCCATTGTCTTAGTTGTGGCTTCCAAAGGCAGAAACATGAGGTCTACTTCACATCTACCTTTGGAAACACCTGAAGCTAACCCAGAGAATATTATCAAGAAACAAAAGACTTCTCAAGAAGGATTTTTAGTTGTTGTACCATCTACTTCTGGTCGTTTACATGATTCTTCTTTTAAAACTCCAGTAGCTATATCCTATTGTCCACTCCTACCATCTGCTGAAGTTTCTATAAGTTTGGACTTTGAAAGGTTTCATGTTGAATTTTCTCCTTTTAGTCCTCATTTGGAAGAAGAAAGTCTAGAAACCCTTGTTTCTCCTGATATTGTAAGGTGGTTTAGACCAAGGAACTTAGAATAATTTCCCACTTTGGGTTGTCCTACTCCTCCTCATCCCTTGGACCCTATACCATCCCCCTCTAACACTCAATTGCTTCCCCTCACTCCTAAAACCACAGCTGTAGTTTTACCTGTCCAAACACCATCTCCCCCTTATTCTCCTACAATTCAAATCCCAATGGAAGGTGCTAATCTTCCTAGAAATAAGATGGATGCCATAGTGGCTGCTAGATATGCCCCTCTTGTTTTACCTCAACCTATGAATGCTCTCCCAGTTTGAGACTACCTTAAGTGCATGCCCAAGTTCACAGGGGACGAAGACATAACTGCATAAGAACACCTTTTAGCTTTTTATAGTTATGCAGATAACCTTAACATTGAAAATGAAGATGTGTGGATGAGAGTATTTGTATAGAGCTTTGATGGTGAGGCTAGGAAATGGTTTAGGAGCTTGATTCCTGGATCTATTGCTGGGATTGAAGCTATGGATGATTCATTATTGAGGCATTGGGGGGATAAAAAAGTTTTTTTTTATTACATTACAAAATTTGGGTAACTCAAGAGGAAAGAGGGGGAATCTGTTTCAAACTTCTAAAAAAGATTTAATAAAATGTACAATAAGATTCCCACTGAAATAAACCCTACAAAAACCTTTGCCAAGATTACTTATGCCAGCTCTTTTGAATCTGAGTTTTGCCTCTTGTTGAGAGAAATAAGAGCTACCTCTTTAACTCATATGGAATATGCAACCCTTGAAGTAGAGTCTAATATATTGGAAGTTGACAAAATTAGGAGTAAATTTGATAGAGACAAAAGAAAGGGTAGGGTTGAAGCTTCAACCTTTGATTCCTCTGTTGCCCACCCTCAAGTAAATGAATTAACAAAACTGGTAAAATCAATTTCTACAGAAATGGAGAAGTTGAAACTTGAAGGAAAGAAAAGCTATAGGAACACCTAGAATGTTGATAATAGGGGTAATTTCAGAAGACCCAATAATGCCCCTCAGATCCTCCAAAGAGATCAAAGAAATAGGGATAGGGATGATTAAAAAATCCAAGCCCCTCTCCAAAATAACCTTGTTATTGATGAAGAAGGAGAGGAGGAAGAAGTTGATCTTGAAATCCGTTGTCTTGGTGACACCTCTTCATCTCCTCATTTAACCCAATCCATATATGAGGAGTTTGTTGGGTATGTGTTATATTCTTTGCATGAGTAATAATCATGTATTTAGGTGGTTTTTCGGCACATGGTTTTTGCCGATGGTTTTCTATTTCCGGTTAAGGAATTAGGGTTTTGGACTAATCCAGGTCATTGGGTTAGGGTTTTGGATGCCGCTGGCTCCTATATGTATTTTGTATTGTAAACGAATATAGAATATGCTAGTTTTCTCGGTTTGGGTTTCCAGGGGAAAAATCTCTGTGTAATGTTTGCATTTTCCATTGTATCTTTTCTATTCTTTTCTGAATATTTGTTAGCAGTAGATATTGTACAAGGTTAGAATTTACATTTGGTATCAGATCTTTATTGGCTTCAGGGGGACGCCTTTGTGGTCAAGGGTTTGGCTCGGGACTGTGATAAGCCTTGTTACAGTGGGAGATCTACGGTATTGTTTTTCAGGTGAAAATAAATGGTAAGCAATTCGAAGATGGATATCGAGAAGTTTAATGGGAAAAGATTTGAGCTGTGGAAGCTCAAGATGGAAGATCTTTTGGTGGACAGAGATTAGTGGATCGCGGTAGATCCAGGTACTGCACCTACAAGAACTTCTGCAGATGACTGAAAAAAGATGGATCAGAAGGCAAAGAGCACAATCTGGTTGTGTCTCTTTGATTCAATATTACTAAATGTGTCAGAGGAAGCTACAACCAAGGATTTATGGGAAAAGTTGGGGAAGTTGTATCAGTCTAAGTCCTTGGTAAATAAAATATTCCTGAGAAAGAAGTTGTATAACTTTAGGATGAGAGATGGAGACTCGGTGGAAGAGCATTTGAACGCCTTCAATATTGTGGTAAGTCAGTTAGTATCTGTTGAGATTAAAATTTTAGATGAAGATAAATGTATCAGTTTGTTGTGTTCTTTACCAGACTCGTGGGATAGTCTGGTTGTGGCTATAGGTAGTAATACCACTTCTTTGAAGTTTGAAGAAGTGGTCTCATCCTTGTTGTCAGAGGAGATGAGATGAAAGAATATGGAAGGACATAACACAGACGCATTATTTGCAAGAGGACGTTCCCAGGAAAGAAATAGATCTAATTTCTCAAGTGCGAGATCTAAGTCTAAGGGTAGATCTAAATCTCTTGGAAAGTTTGCAAGGGTATGTTGGAGGTGTGGAAAAGAAGGGCACTACAAGAAGTAGTGTAGATCCAAATTTGAGAAAAAGAAAGGATCTGAAGAATCTTCTTCTACAGAAGAAAAGACCTCTAAGGAAGGAGGGGATGTGTACTTGGCCTCTTCAAGCACACTTGCAGATCATGAGGCATGGTTGATTTACTTTAGTGCATTCTTTCATTTGACTCCCCATAGGGAGTGGTTCTGCGAATATGAAAAGTATGATGGGGGTAATGTTTTCTTAGGTAATGATTCGAAAACCAGAATCATAGGAAGAGGAAGGGTCAAGTTGAGACTCATAGATGGAAGGATTAGAATACTACCTGGTGTTCTACACATCCTAGGTATTGCCAGAAATTTGATTTCTGTAAGCAAAATGGAAAATGCAGGGGTAAAAACAATTTTTGAAAAGGGAACTTGCAGGATGGTTCGAGGAGCAATGGTACTGATGAAGGGAGTTTAGTTTGGAACTCTGTATAAGCTGCTAGGAAACACTATTAGTGATGGGTGTAAAAGCTCCATTGTTCCTGATATTGAAGTTGAAGAAGAAAGAACTCCTACAGTCTCTGGAGAAAAGGTTATGTTGTGGCATCAAAGACTGGGGCATATCGGAGAGAAGGGTCTTCGACTACTACACGATAAAGGTATGGTTGAAGGTATGTCTAACTACTCTCTGGATTTTGATTTCTGTGAACATTGTCTATATGGGAAGCAGAATTGGGTAAGATTCCCCTCTGGTGCAACGAGGGCAAAAGGAATTTTACAGCTAGTTCACAGTGATGTTTTTGGACCTGTGTCAGTCCCATCATTGGGAAAATCTATGCACTATGTCTCATTTATAGATGAATTCTCGAGGAAAACTTGGATATATTTCCTCAGGAAGAAATATGAAGTCTTTGTCAGGTTTAAAGAGTTTAAGGCTCTTGTTGAGAATCAAACAGAGAAATGAATCAAGGTGCTGAGGACAGATAATGGCGGAGAGTTCTGCGGGAATGAATTTGAAGAATTCTATAAGAAGTGCGGTATAGCAAGGTAGAAGACTACTCCATATACACCTCAGCAGAATGGAGTTACAGAAAGGATGAACATGATGTTGATGGAAAAAGAAAGGTGCATGCTCAGTGGTGCCGAGATAGGGAAAGAATTTTGGGTAGAGGCAATGGGTATTGCATGTTATCTAGTCAACAGATCACCCTCATCAGCGTTGGGTGACAAGACTCCACAAGAGGTATGGACTGGTAAAGAACCTTCTCTCACACATCTTAAGGTATTTGGTTGTGATGCATATGTTCATGTTCCAAAGGAAAACAGGAGTAAGTTGGATAAGAAGGATGAAAAATGTATCTTTATTGGATATAAAGATGGTCTCAAAGGTTATAAGCTTTG
>ML779256.1:436514-451611 GCA_009831015.1 Picea engelmannii
GATGTGAAAACTCAGTTGTCCTCTAAATTCGACATGAAGGATATTGGTGCTTCAAATTTCATTTTGGGCATGGAAATTAAAAGAGATCGAAAAAAGAGGAAACTCTAGTTAAATCAGAGAAAATATGTCGAGACAATATTGCAGAGGTTTAATATGCAGGAATGGAAACCAGTCAAGGTTCCTATTCCTGTTGGTGTAAAGTGATCTGCGGATCAGTATCCCAAGACACATGAAGAAGAGGAGGACATGTCTCATGTTCCATATGCGAGTGCAGTTGGCAGTTTGACGTATGCAATGGTCTGTACTAGACCGGACATTGCACATGCAGTGCGAGTTTTGAGCAGGTATATGTCAAAACCAGGGAAGGAGCATTGGACAACATTAAAAAGGGTTTTTAGGTATTTGCGTGGCACTGCTAGCTATGGATTGTGCTATGAAAGAAGACCAATATTGGACAGAGTTGTCGATATACATGGCTTTGTGGATGCAGACTGGGCTAGAGATTTGGATCATAGGAGATCTACAAGTGGGTATGTGTTTAACCTATTTGGAGGAGCAATAAGTTGGATGAGCAAAAGATAGGCTGTAGTGGCACTTTTAACTACAAAATATGAATACATGACAGCCACTCACGCAAGTAATGAAGCAGTATGGTTACAAAGATTGTGTTCAGGTATTGGGTTGGTACAACAAGCTCTAAGGATAGAGTGTGACAGTCAGAGTGCAATTTTTCTGGCGAAGAACCCTGCTTATCATTCAAAGACAAAGCATATTGATGTTCAATATCACTTTGTGAGAGACATGATTGAAGAAAAGAAAGTATCACTGATGAAGGTGGACACTTTGAAGAATGTTGCAGATTCATTAACAAAATATGTGAGCACTGAGATGTTCTCTTGGTGTAGAGGATCCATGGGCATTGTTTCCCTAGATTGTTGACTATGTAACCCTGTAACCCCCCGTGTGCAAAGAAAACAACAAGTGGGAGAATGTTGGGTATGTGTTATATTCTTTGCACGAGTAGTAATCATGTATTTAGGTGGTTTTTTGGCATATGGTTTTTGCCCATGGTTTTCTATTTCCGGTTAAGGAATTAGGGTTTTGGACTAATCCAGGTCATTAGGTTAGAGTTTTGGATGCCACTGGATCCTATATGTATTTTGTATTGTAAACATTGTAACACAATGAATGAATATAGAATATGTTGGTTTTCCCGGTTTGGGTTTCCAGGGGAAAAAT
This sequence comes from Picea engelmannii, assembly GCA_009831015.1. Taxonomy (NCBI): domain Eukaryota; kingdom Viridiplantae; phylum Streptophyta; class Pinopsida; order Pinales; family Pinaceae; genus Picea; species Picea engelmannii. The sequence goes on from ML779256.1 coordinate 437,754, forward strand.
CTCTGTGTAATGTTTGTATTTGCAATTGTATCTTTTCTATTCTTTTCTAAATATCTATTTTCAGTAGATATTGTACAAGGTTAGAATTTACAGAGTCTCTCATGGATATCCAACTAAATGAATTAAGCAAAGGAGAAAGGACCAGTGGAAATCCAAATAGATACAACCTAAGGTCAAAGAAGAAATAGGAGAAGCCTGGCATTTCTGATTAGCATACTAGAGCAAAGAATCCTACTAAGAGTGTGGCAACTAGCAACAAAGAAAGAGAGGCACAAAACCCCCAAGCAGTGGTTAAGAGACCTACCCCAGAAGTTAAGGAGATTTTGAAGCCTCCCTCCTCTTTTAGCTTTGAGAATGAGATTCAAAAAATTAAAATCCTTGTACCTTTTTTAGAGCTAATTAAGAATGAGGAGTTCAAAAGGTACCTTTCCAAAATGTTGTAGCCTGAACCTTCCTCTAATTCCACATATTCAGTCAAACTTGAAGATGAAAAACCAATTGTCATCCTGGGACCTTTGGTAGAGGATAGAGATGACTTGTCACCCCCATTCTACACATCATTAAACATTCATGATAAAGTGTTGCACAATTATTTGATGGACTCAGGGACATCTCATAACCTCATGCCTAAAAATGTCATGGATGAGCTTGGGTTGGAAGTTACAAAAATCTACCATGACCTATACTCATTTGATTCCAGGAAGCTGAAGTGTCTTGGGGTTATTAAAGACCTAGTTGTTTCAGTGTTCCAATTGCCAATGAAAAGTGTGGTCATGGATATTGTGGTGGCTGATGTCCCCCCTAATTTTGTGATTCTCTTGTCAAGATATTGGATCAAAATACTAGGGGGAACTTTGTAGATGGACCTTTCATATGCCACCATTCCTGTGTTTGGGGGAGAACATAGAAGGATTTATAGGGAGGCACAATTAGCCTACATCATCAGTGATGAAGCGAATCCTACCAACCACCCAAATTTTGCACTTGATATTGATTTAGGATCCAGTGTGTTGCAACTCACTGATGCTCCTCAACCACCTATTGAAATCAAAAAGCAGTCCATCATCTGTTGTAAATATCCTCATCTTAATACCTTTGCTTGGAAGATGTTTTTTTATGGGGCCTCTTCTAAGGACAGTGCTGGTGTTGGGGTAGTTTTTATTTCTCCTACCCAAGAGATCATATATTTTCCCTACAAGCTTAAATTTGAAACTACAAACAATGCAACAGAATATGAGGCTCTTGTTTTGGGTTTGAGGGATGCTAAAGACATGAGGATTGAAGAGCTAGTAGTGTTTGGAGATGCCAAATTAATTGTTTATTGAGTTAAAAATATGTATCAATATAAGCACCCAAGGTCAAGGACTTACATAACTGAAGTTTGGGATCTTGTTGATAGTTTCTTCTTATCTTTTAATATCTCATTTGTTCCTAGAGAGGAAAACACTATGGAAGATTCTTTGGATGTTTCAACAAGTAATTTCATAATTCTTTTGCTCCCTAAACTCAAATATGATGTGGAATTGAGGTATAGACCCTCTATACCCAATAATGTCAAACATTGGAAGGTTTTTGAGGATGATCTTGAGATAAAAATATTTCTTAAGACTGTGGATGAATTTTCTGCCCTACATATTGATCCATACCATGATACTTAAAACAACCCTCATGCTGATATTTTTATGAACAAAATTGCAGACCATCATATTTTTCAGTACCCTAGTAACCATATTCCAAAGGGACTGGTCCCTTTGGAGAGATTGTTTGCCAAAAATGATGCTGTAAATGTTAGGGGTTCAACTGAAAATGCTGATGTGAATAAATGCAATTTAGGTACAGAGGAGGATCCAAAGTATATTAAGTTGTCTAACAACTTGTCAAAGGAACAAAGAGTTGAGTATGTTAAGCTTTTAAATAATTTTGTTGATGTGTTTTCCTGGAAATACGAAGACTTAAGAACATATGACACATACATCATTCAAAATAAGATCCCTTTGAAAGAAGAGACCAAGCCTTTTAGGTAGAAAATAAGAAAGATAAATCCTATGTTGATACCTATTATGGAAAGGGAAGTGAAGAAGCTTATGGATGTCGAGATCATCATTCCTTTGAGATACTCTAAGTGGGTGGCTAACTTGGTCCCAACGAGGAAGAAAAATGGGGAAATTAGACTATGTGTTGATTTCAGGAATTTGAATAGAAGCTCCAAGAAGGATAATTAACCCTTGCCAAAGATGGAGCAAATTTTGCAAAGAGTCACTGGTGCATATAGGATGTTTGTAATTGATGGATTTTCTGGTTACAATTAGATCTTTGTCTTTCTTGAAGATAGAGAGAAGACAACCTTCATTACTCTTTAGGGAAGATTCATGTATGCTAAAATTCCCTTTGGATTGATGAATGCAGGAGCGACCTTTCAACGAGCAATGGACATTGCCTTCATTTGAGAGAAGGACAAGTTTTTAGTCATATATCTAGATGACATTACAATGTTCTCAAAATATTATGAAGAGCATTATCATCATTTAAAAAGGGTCTTCTTGAAGTGCCGAAAGTTTGTTTTCTTTCTCAATCCTAAGAAGTCCTTGTTTGCTATGAAGGAGGGTAAGTTATTGGGACACATTGTGTCAAAAAAAGGGGCAAGAATCGATCCAAGAAGAGTAGAGGCCATTCAAAACTTATCTTTCCCTAGGTCCAAGAAAGAAGTTCAATCTTTCTTGGGAAAAATCAATTTTATAAGAAGGTTCATCTCTAAATTCACTGAATTATTGAAGTACATTAGAGCCATGCTTAAGAAAGGAAATGAGGTGAAATGGATTATTGAGTCTCAAGAATATTTTGATCAGATCAAAAAGGTGTTGACTGAAGCACCTGTGCTCATCAACCCTGACTATTCCAAGGAGTTTCTCATATTTTCCTTTGCCTCATTTGCCTCATTGGCTGTTGTTTTGCTGCAGAAAAATAGAAAGGGGTTAGAGCAGCCTATTTCCTTTTTCAACAGAGCATTGAGGGATGCATAAATGAGATATGATATCATGGAAAAATAGGCTTATGCTTTGGTCAAAGCCCTCAAGGATTTTAGATTATATGTTCTACATTCAAAGATTGTTGCATGTCCCTTCAACCTCGGTGAAAGAGATACTTATCTAGCCTAACATAGATGGGAAGAGGAGCAAGTGGATTGCTAAAATTATGGAATTTGAACTTGAAATGAACCCCACTAAACTAGTGAAAGGCCAAGGTTTATCCAAGTTGCTGGATAAATCAAATTGCAAATATTTAGGGGTTAATTTCATGAACATAAACTCAGAAAATCTACAAGTTGAGTTTGTTGATAAAAGCTCTCATGCCAGCTCCAATTTGGCAGAATGCACTTGGTATAAAGACATCATATATTTTCTGCAGAATTTGCAACCTCCTGATGATTTGGACAAGAAAAAGGTGAGGGATTTGAGTCTTAAAGAGATTAGTTATTATCTCATTGATCATATCTTGTATTGGAAATATCCTCTAGGAGTTCTTTTGAGATGTTTAGATCCACATGAAGCTCAAAGGGCCATGAATGACTTTCATGAAATCTTATGTGGGGGCCATAATTTTTGGAGGACCACAACCTATAAGATCCTCAGAGTTGGGTATTTATGGCCTAGCCTTTTTACTGATGTTTGTGCAAAGATTAGAGCTTGTGTCAAATGCCAAAAGTTTTCTGGAAAGAAACAACTCAAATATTTCCCTTTGAAGCCTGTGGTGGCTTCTAGACATTTTCAACAGTGGGGCCTTGACTTCATTGGGGAAATCCATCCAACTTCAAGTGGTTAACATAGGTGGACTTTGACTGCTACTGATTACTTTACCAAGTGGATAGAATCCATTCCTACAAGGAATTCCTCCCACAAGGAAATCATTAGTTTTCTCAAGGATATCAAGTCAAGATTTGGTTGTCCAAGAAGAATCATTATTGACAATGTCGCTTCCTTCAAATCTAAACCATTGATCAAGTTTTGTGAACAATATGGTATAACATTAGTCCATTCTACTCCTTAATACCCCCAAGGGAATGGTTTGGCAGAGTCCTCTAACAAGAGCCTCATAAAGATCATCAAAAAATTGTTAGAAGACAATAAGAAAGCATGGGACTCAAAGCTAAAAATTTCCTTATGGGATGATAGAGTTAGAGAAAATAGGTCACTTGGTATTTCCCCTTTTTAGTTTGTATATGGGGTTGAGGCTATATTTCCTACTCAGATTTCCTTTCCCGAGGAAAAATTCCTCCAGGACTACCAAGGAGAACCTGATGATATGGTCAGGAGGATACATCAACTGATAGAAGTACAACAGACTAGGGAGAAATTGCTTGGAAAATCATAGGACCATCAACAGAAGATCAAGAAAGCTTTTGAAAAGAAGGCAAGAAAATAATATTTCTAGCTGGGATATCTAGTACTCAAGTGGGATGCACCCAAGAAAGAAAAAGGAAAAAATGGTAAATTCGAAGCCTTGTGGATTGTTTCGTTCAATATTTCTGAGGTATTTTCAAATAACACTTATAAATTGCAGAACTTGGAGGATTCCAAAGATTTTGGTGGCCTTGTCAATGGGAACTTTCTAAAAAAATATTTTTTCTTAAGCCATGATTGGCTTTCCATTCATTGTAAATATCACTTTTTCTTTTTATTTTTGTTTGAATAAGTGACCCCATAGCCCTAGGATAAGACACTAAAACTACTTGTTCTTGGAAGCTCGCAGGGAGTGTGTCATCCCCTGTGGAGCCAATGTGATCACATGAAGTTGTCATGGGTCTTTTGTAGTTTTTGCAGGCTTACCAAGTCCTTTGTTTGCACAAGGAAAAACCATGAGAGAAGACACAACATTTAGAGAATTCCATTTCGAAGCTTGAAATACAAGCAAGCAAACATGATCGTTTTTCAACGACGGAGATCCCATGTACAATTCACAATCAATTTCTCTCGAGCAACTAGAGTTTCAAATTCATGCAAGGATTAATGACTAGACAGAAGCCCCAAAGTCTTGAAGTCTCGAAAAAACAAGAGACTGCCACGTCAACCGAGAGAAAGTGACTTTTGGGGATTTCCATCCAAAATTCCCGAAGCTTGAACTCCCGAAGTGAATCTCGGTCTTCCAAAACAAATGGACACGTGGAGGCAGGTATCTCACTTCAGAAATATGACACTTCAAAGGATTGTGAGAGAAAGCAGAAGAAAGATCTTGATCCAGGTGGATAACAGTGGCCACCCACCTTCTCCAACTGGCCCAAAACATGTTTCTGGCAATTTTGGCAATTTACTATTTTTAGCAAGTTTTAACTTCCGGGGCCATTTTGATGGTCCAAATGAATGTTTTTCGAGATATAGGTTCTCAATGATAGTCAAAGGAATCATTAATCACCCAAAATTAATCTCCTCGATGATACCTTTCCAACGAGCTATCACACGCCTAAAACGAAGATCGTATGCAAAAGTTACGACCTTGGGAAGTTGATGTACTCACTTACCCAAACTGGGCCCACATGACTTTTGGTGCTTCATTTCCTAGGGTTAGGTTTTTGGATGTCTAGGGTTTTTGGCATTCTTTCTTATTGTAAAAAAGGCATTCAGAGCCTCATTGTAATCATCTTCATGCAAATGCGAGTAGCCATCACATCTCTTCTCAGAGATAAACTACCACCATTCTAGCGAGTCTTTCACTCTGTACTTTTATAGTCTCTGTACATTTATTTCATTAATAGAAATCGTGTATTACTGTATATCTATGACTCTTGTTATATTTCCGCTATATCTCTATTATATTTTTGTCTCTCTTGCAATATCTCTGAATATTTCTGTGTTATATCTCAGCTCTCATTTCGTGCCGAAAATAATCTGGATCAGTGGTATCAGAGCAGACTGCTCTTGATTATTTTCAGGGCGTGTCTCTGACAAGGTATGAGTATAGCAAGTTGGGTCTCGAGCTTGTCTCTCTTGAGGACAATCGCTCTCACACACCCAAGAAACCCTAAATGGCGGAAGAAAATAAAAATGATGGAGGGGACAATCCTATCAGTCTGATGCTTGAGCAAGCTCTCATGCGACAGATGGACAAAATGATGGAGAATTTTTCCCACATCCTTCAACGCCTCCTGATAGCATTAGATGCATATTCATCAAGCAACCACTTTGGAGGCACCTCTCCTTTCAAGGTACAAGTTAATTTTTATATTCTCGTATTTGAAGGTCAAATAGATGCAGATGCCCTAGATAAATGATTAAATTTGCTAGAAGGTTATTTATCTATTCATAATTTTTCCGACAAGGAAAATATCACCTTCGCACTTCTTAAGGCGCTCCTCCATGTAAAACATTGGTGGGAAACTTACTGGGAGCAGAGTTCCACAAAGGAGTCTAGAATATATGGGGCCAATCCCACTTGGGATTTTTTTGTGGATGCGGTAAAGGAACAGTATTACCCTGTTGATAACTATGAGGACCAGTACATGAGACGGACCGCATTACGGCAAGAGAGGGGCCAAGCAGTTCCAGAGTTTATCAATACCTTCCATACCTTGTGCACCAAGTTGGGTATCAAAGACTCTGAACGACATTTGATTCTAAAATACCATGAGGCTCTACACAGATACATCCAAACTGAAATGGATTTTATCGACATCTCATCACTCAGTTATGCCTATCAATATGCTGTTAAAATCGAGCAGAAATTTAAGCACCAGAACAAACGGGAGTTTGGGTCTGAAAATCCACAACAACCAAAGCATGACAAAGACAGCCCTAACAAACAGTTTCCTGAAAACCAGTCCAAGACACAGGAAAAGAAGGGTCACGGGAAGACAAAGAAGGACACCGAAAAATGGTGCGATTTACATGAAAGCCCCTGGCACAACACTGACGAATGTCGCTCAAAACAGTCATTGGTGGTTGAGATCAAAGATAAGGAGCCGAAACCTGATTTAGAATCTGATTCTGAAAATACTGGTAAAAGACAGATCATCAACGCAGACCCCACTTCTATTGTCACGACCACAACAATTCAACCAGAAGAACCAATAGATCCAGAAGAGGGGGAGCACCTTTTTCATTCACAGATGTGGGTGAAGGGGACCTCGCTGCATTTTATTGTTGATAGCGAAAGCTAGAAGAACCTCATCTGAGCAGAGGTCATCAAACAGTTGGTATTATCGACAACACCACACCTACAACCATACAACATTGGGTGGCTTGGCCAAGGACGAGATCTTCGTGTCAGCCAGCAGTGTCAATTGTCATATGACATCCATCCCTTCAAGGACGAGGTATTATGTGATGTTGCCCCATTGGATGGATGTGATGTTCTCTTGGGCCAACCATATATGTGGAGATGCCATGCTATTTATGAGTCTCGACCTCGTAATGTCATTGTTACTTTGGGAGGTCATCTCTACAGAATACCAGAGGTAGTTCCAACTACTTCCCCACCTAAACACTACCACAAAGTAGTATCTCATATTACAAAATTTAGCTTCTTCACAATCTGTTCAAGGTGAACAGAAGGATGCCGCAACCACCATATCTTCGGCCCAAGCAACTTCTATCCAACAGAAGTATGTCGACAAGGTTGAAACAAAGCACAAATATTCCTTCTGCAAACAGTCATCTAAAATAGCCAGACTGGTTAAAAAGGTCCAAACCTTCCAGCCAAAGGTTCGTGATAGCCTTCAACAAGCTAAGCAATTCCACTTCTTCAACAAGGCAAGCAGATCACCAAGATTCAGATTCAACAATCGCTTTCCCCTCTCCCCCTAGAACTCAACAAAATGGAGACCATTGCTTCCTAAGGAGGGAGGATTGATCTAAGTGGATAACGGTGGCCACCCACCTTCTCCAACTGGCCCAAAACATGTTTCTGGCAATTTTGGCAATTTACTATTTTTAGCAGGTTTTAACTTCCATGGCCATTTTGAGGGTCCAAATGAAGGTTTTTCAAGATCTAGGTTCTAAAATATATCCAAAGGCATGATTGAGCCCCCAAAATAAATCTCCTCGACGATACCTTTCCAACGAGCTATCACACGCCTAAAACATAGATCATATGCAAAAGTTACGACACCGGGAAGTTGATGTACTCACTTACGCAAATGGGGCCCACATGACTTTTGGCGCTTCATCTCCTAGGGTTAGGTTTTTGGATGTATAGGGTTTTTGAAATTTCTTCTTATTGTAAAAAAGGCCTTCAGAGCCTCATTGTAATCATCTTCTTGCAAATGCAGGTAACCATCACATCTCTTCTCGGAGATAAGCTACCACCATTCTAGCCAATCTTTCACTCTGTACTTTTACAGTCTCTGTACATTTATTTCATTAATAGAAATCTTGTATTACTGTATATCTGTGAATCTTGTTATATTTTCGCAATATCTCTGTTATATTGTTGTCTCTCTTGCAATATCTCTGAATATTTCAGTGTTATATCTCCGCTCTCATTTCGTGCCGAAAATAATCTGGATCAGTGGTATCAGAGCAGGTTGCTCTTGATTGTTTTCAGTACATGTCCCCGACGAGGTCTGAGTATAGCAAGTTGGGTCTCGATCTTGTCTCTCTTGAGGACAATTTCTCTTGAACACCCAAGAAACCCTCAATGGCAGAATAAAATAAAAATGACAGAGAAGACGATCCTATTAGTCTGTTTCTTGAGCAAGCGCTCACGCGACAGAGGGACGAAATGATGGAGAATTTTTCCCACATCCTTCAATGCCTCCCGATAGAATCAAGAACATGTTCATCAAGCGCCCACTTTGGAGACACCTCACTTTCAAGGTACAGGTTAATTTTGATATTCTCGTATTTGAAGGTCAAATAGATGCAGATTCCCTAGAAAAATGGTTAAATATGCTAGAAGGTTATTTCTCTTTTCATAATTTTTCCGACAAGGAAAAGATCATCTTCACACTCCTTAAGGCGCTCCCCCATGTCAAACATTGGTGGGAAACTTACTGGGAGCAGATTTCCACAGAGGAGTCTAGAATATATGGGGCCGAGCCCACTTGAGAAATGTTTTTGGATGTGGTAAAGGAATAGTATTACCCTGTTGGCAACTATGAGGACCAGTACATGAGATGGACCACACTGTGGCAAGAGAGGGGCCAAGAAGTTCCAGATTTCACCAATACCTTCCATAACTTGTGCACCAAGCTGGGTATCAAAGACTCTGAATGACATTTGGTTCTAAAATACCGTGGGGTTCTACATAGATACATCCAAACTGAAATGGATTTTATGGACATCTCATCACTCGGTGCTGCCTATCAATTTGCCCATAAAATCGAGCAGAAATTTAAGCACCAGAACAAATGGGAGTTTGGGTCTGCAAATCCACAACAACCAAAGCATGACAGAGACAACCCTAACAAACAGTCTCCCGAAAACCAGTCCAAGACACAGGAAAAGAAGGGTCACAGGAAGACAAAGAAGGACACTGAAAAATGGTGCGATTTCCACAAAAGCGCTTGGCACAACAACGATGAGTGTCGCTCAAAAAAGCCATTGGTGGACAAGATTAAAGACAAGGGGCTGAACCCTGATTCAGAATCTGATTATGAAAATAATGGTAAAAGACAGATCATCGACGTAGACCCCACTGCTATTGTCGCGACTGCAACAATTCAACCAGAAGAACCAACAGATCCAAAAGAGGGGGAGCACTTTTTTCATTCACATATGTGGGTGAAGGGGACCCCACTGCATTTTATTGTTGATAGTGGAAGCTAGAAGAACGTCTTCTCAGCAGAGGTCATCAAACAATGTCACATACCCACTACCTAAATCGAATTTTTCTGGTCTTCTGCCGAATCAGAAGCCCTAAAACATCCATGGAGGACTAGCGTAAGTTGGCCCTTTCTCTCTCCCCGCTCCCATGTGGTCGCGAGTCATGATCACAGTTCGAATAAATGCAATACCTCTTTCATATTTTGTGCCTCGGTGCTACAGTGATGTCGGGTCGTTTGACTTGGCAACCGCCGAATCCCGACAGGGCGAGAGAAGAGCCAATGAGAAATGACCCCGTTGCGCGGTTAAGTGGAATACAGGTGGCAGAGAGGGAAATGCGACACAGTGGTCGACATGACAGGAGGGGCCCCACTTCAAACACCACACTATTTCAGACCCCCCCCCCATTAAAGGCAGAATGGCAAGGGGGGTCCGAAATCCGCCTGAGCGTCGTTGATCATAATGAATTAATCTCAACCGTTCGAGAGTTGCGCGTCCAATTCTGGACCCCCCCCCCATTAAAGGCAGAATGGGAAGGGTGCTCCGGAATGCATCCTCAGCCGTAGATTTGGGCGGGTGCACTCTATCCATCTAGATCTGTTCGCTACTTACCCTAATGCACATTTGCATCCCAGCGTAAAACTGGCATCCCTTCCTCGCATCGGACGGTCGTTAAAGACCCTGAGAGTTCCCGAAGGAATCTTGTTCGTCCATCGGGACTTAGCCACATGCTATTGTCTCGACATTATGGATCGAGATTTTTCAAGGAAAGAGCCTGAGTTTTTGTTAGCAGAACTCTCGAATCCCTGATCCCTGATTTCTCGAAACGGGTAATCTCTCATCACGTCACCTCCTTAAATTGGACGGTCCACAACTGCTTCGGGATTTCCACCTAGGAAAGTCCCGACCCCTTGTCGCCAGGACTCCCGATCTCGTGATTCTTGATTTCCTGAAATGGGATATCTCTTGACGCGTTGCCTCCGTCAATCGGATGGCTCATATTTGTCCCGGGGTTTTCACCATAGAAAATCCCGAACTCTTGTTAACAGGAATCCCGATTCCGCGATTCCCGATTTCCCGAAATGGGTGATCTCTTGACACGTGGCCTCCATCAATCAGACGGCTCAGATCCGTCCCGGGGTTTTCACCATAGAAAATCCTGAACTCTTGTCAACAGGAATCCTGATTTCCCTAAATGGGTGATCTCTTGATGCGTGGCCTCCATCAATCGGACGAATCAGATCCATCCCGGGGTTTTCACCATAGAAAATCCTGAACTCTTGTCAACAGGAATCCCGATTCTGCGATTCCCCATTTCCTGAAATGGGTGATCTCTTGACGCGTGGCCTTCGTCAATCGGACGGCTCAGATCCGTCCTGGGGTTTTCACCATAGAAAATCCCGATTCATGGGGGTTTTTAACCCTTGGGTAACTCCAGATAGATCCAACGGCTGTCGGGTTTTCCAGCCGAGATCTGACGGCTCAGATCGGTTTCCACCCATGCATTCTTCCACAACTCCTTGGACGTGGAAAAGATCCATGGTCCAGATACTCTCATGGACCTTGGAGATCTACGATCCAAAATTCCTCGCTGCCCACGAAGACACAGAAAACAAAGGGGTAAGGCATTTTAACACCTTACCTTCTCCTACCAATCCAACGGTCGGGTGTGTCCGTAGATTTCTCGACGGAATCTCGTCCATCGGTTAACACCTATTAGGGATAAGGTATTTAACTTTCCAGCTTCCTCTTAACAAATCCAGTGGTCACGAGTGACCACCGATTTTTCGATGAAATATCGTCCGTCGATTCGTTACTTCATCCTTATGTTGTCATCTCGGTTTTCAAGAGGATCGTTCCTCCTCATGCAGGGTCACTAAGGCCTTACGCCTTCACAACCGCCTTCTCGGTTCTGGATGGGCTTTTCAAGGAAGGTATTTCTATGGGGAGATTTACTCAGGGTACTACCTGAGGTATGTAAGGACGTCATCCTCCCGAGAACCAGATGTGAAGTCTGAATTTGATCAGTACGCACACAAATAACGAATTCATAAAGACATAAATCATGCATAGTCTTTCCATATAAATATACAACTACTAGTACTGATCAAAACACCATACAGTCATTCTTATAATGAAATCATTCATAGTTTCATAGCTTATGAGCATAATTATCAGAATAAACATATATATATATATATATATATATATATATATATATATATATATATATATTTCAAGATGCCAGAGGAAAAACACTTATCAGAAATAACATCAGGGGTCAAGCAACTGCTGAGAGGGGTGCTCGTTTCCACCCAACCGTAGGCTTAGCGACTCCCAACGGATTTACCACTAGCCACCCCCGAGCTGAGACCATGATGCCATGAGACTGCGTCTCTGTTTTCCAGTGACCAGGAGCGAAGGTTGCAATCCCCCCTCTCTGCTATCACTCACCCTACATATTGCCAGAGTTCTCCCCTCACGTCTGCCCCGAATCGCTTCTACCCCATGCCTTATCCTCTTGCGAGGTTTTGTGTGGCGCGATTACCCTCGCACTGATCAGGTCTGACGGCTCTACAGATGGGAGGTTCACCTCCCATCCCTCATTAAACTATCTACCTACCAGCCTGTGAGACATTTAATTCGGGGCTAGCGAGCTGCTTTTGGTTCCCCGGGCCAGTGGAGTCCGAATACGGTATTAATTCTCGGTGGAAGTTAACGCCACCTTTTCAGGTGCCTTCCACTGCCATCGTGGTCTCTTTTTATGCACATCCCTTCTCAACAGTCCTATAATATAAATTCATAATGTTATTCACATTTATTGACCTTTTCCACAAGGTCCATTTACATCACATATTCACATTTATGAGTTTGCCATCGTTCTTGGCCAGTCTAGTTATTTTTACAAACTGGGGGAAACAGGGTGTTACAATTCCCTCCCCCTAAAAAGGGAACATCGTCCTCGATGTTCTTATCTACTAACATGAATTGCATGTACAGAAGTAAACAAAATCAGACATGCCTATCTCATGGCATCCTCCATTTCCCATGTAGCCTCATCTGGGCCAAAATGTTTCCACTGCACCTTGACCTATGCAATGGTTCTGTTCCGGAGTGGGGTTTCCTTTCTGTCCAATATGCATTGGGGTTCTGGTAGAAATTCTCCCTCCGGTTCCACCTGGATCATATACCAGTCAATTATATGATTAGCATCATGTACATATTTCTTCAATAATGAAACATGGAAAACATTATGTGTTTTTACTGTGGGAGGAAGTGCTAGCCGATAGGCTACAGGTCCCACTCTATATAGAACCTCAAAGGGTCCACAATACCGGGGTGCCAACTTGGCACAAGCTCCCATTCTCAGGGAACTCCTTCTGGGATTAATTCGGAGATATACATGGTCTCCCATTTTGAACTCTTTTGGAGTTCTCTTTTGATCAGCATAACTTTTCTGTGGGTTTTGAGCGACCTTTAGATTTTGTTTTATCTGAGTCACTTGCTGTTTCATTTCTTTCAACATGTCGGGTCCAAAAGAAATCCTATTTATAGGATTACTCCATCTAAATGGAGTATTACATGGCCTACCATAGAGGACCTCGAAGGGACTCATCTTTAAGGATGCTTGGTAGCCGTTGTTGCAGGCGAATTCTACCAATGGCAGGTAGTGTTCCCATTTCCTGGGTTGATGCATTACATGCATCCTTAACATATCCTCTAATATTTGATTCACTCTTTCTGTCTGTCCATCGATTTGAGGGTGATAGGCGATGCTAAACAACAATTTGGTCTCCAAGCCAGCCATCAGTGATTTCCAAAAACTGGAAGTAAATTTTGTGTCTCTGTCAGATATTATCTCTCTCAGCATACCATGCAGCTATAATATCTCTTTAATGAATATCTGGGCGATATCTATCACCTTGTAGGTTGATTTGACGGGGATGAAATGAGCGGACTTGCTCAGTTTATCCACCACCACCATAATGGCATCATTCTATTTGGTTGAAGTTGGTAATCCAGTGATAAAATCCATGGAGATGGTTTCCCATTTCCATTCTGGGATGGGTAAAGGGTGTAATAGTCCTGCTGGGTGTCGATGTTCT
>ML779256.1:457658-493708 GCA_009831015.1 Picea engelmannii
TATCATAAATAAAACCAGGGGTCAAACAACTGTTGAGAGGGGTGCTCGTTTCCATCCAACCGTAGGCTTAGCGACTCCCAACGGATTTACCACTAGCCACCCCCGAGCTGAGACCACGATGCCGTGAGACTGCGTCTTTGTTTGCCAGTGACCAGGAGTGAAGGTTGCAATCCTCCTTCTCTGCTATCACTCACCTTACATATTTCCAGAGTTCTCCCCTCGCGTATGCCCCCAATCGCTTCTACCCCACGCCTTATCCTCTTGCGAGGTTGCGTGTGGCGCGATTACCCTCGCACTGATCAGGTCTGATGGCTCTACGGATGGGAGGTTCACCTCCCATCCCTCATTAAACAATTTACCTACCAGCCTGCAAGACATTTAATTCAGGGCCAGCGAGCCGCTTTTGGTTCCCCGGGTCAGTGGAGTCCAAATACGGTATTAATTCTTGGTGGAATTTAACGCCACATTTTCAGGTGCCTTCCACTGCCATCGTGGTCTATTTTTCTGCACATCCCCTCTCAGCTGTCCTGCAATATAAATTCATAATGTTATTCACATTTATTGACCTTTTCCACAAGGTCCATTTACATCACATATTCACATTTATGAGTTTGCCATCGTTCTTGGCTAGTCCAGTTATTTTTAAAAACTGGGGGAAACAGGGTGTTACAAACAGTTGGGATTATCGACAAAACCACACCCGCAACCATACAACATTGGGTGGCTTTGCCAAGGATGAGATCTTCATGTCATCCAGCAGTGTCTATTGTCACACGTCATCCATCCCTTCAAGGATGAGGTATTATGTGATGTTGCCCCATTGGATGTTTGTGATGTTCTCTTAGGCCAATGATATATGTCGAGATGCCATGCTGTTTATGAGTCTCGACCTTGTAGTGTCATTGTTACTTTGAGAGGTCATCTCTACAGAATACCAGAGGTATTTCCAACTATTGCCCCACCTAAACACTGCCGCAAAGTAGTATCTCATACTACAAAATTCATCTTCTTCACAATCTGTTCCAAAGGTGAACAGAAGGATACTCCAACCACCATAGCTTCAACCCAAGAACCTTCTATCGAACAGAAGCAGGTCGAAAATGTTGCAAAAAATGACAAAGATTCCTTTTTCAAAGAGTCATCTAAAATAGTCAGACTGGTTAAAAAGGTCCAAACCTTCCAGCCAAAGGTTCGTGATAACCTTCAACAAGCTAAGCAACGCCACTTCTCCAGCAAGACAAACAGATCACCAATATTCAGATTCAACAATCACTTTCCCCTCTCCCCCGGGAACTCAACGCAATGGAGACCACTTCTTCCTAAGGAGGGAGGATTGATCCAGGTGGATAACAGTGGCCACCCACCTTCTCCAACTGGCCCAAAGCATGTTTTAGGCAATTTTAGCAATTTGCTATTTTTAGCAGGTTTTAACATCCGGGGCCATTTTGAGGGTCCAAATGAAGGATTTTCAATATAGAGGTTATAAATGATAGTCGAAGGCATATTTTAACCCCCAAAATGAATCTCCTCGACGATACCTTTCCAATGATCTATCACACGCCTAAAATGGAGATCGTATGCAAAAGTTACGACCCCGGGAAGTTGACGTACTCACTTACCCAAACGGGGCACACATGACTTTTGGCGCTTAATCTCCTAGGGTTAGGTTTTTGGATGTCTAGGGTTTTCTTCATTCTTTCTTATTGTAAAAAAAGGCCTTCAGAGCCTCATTGTAATCATCTTCTTGGGAATGCGAGTAGCCATCACATCTCTTCTTAGAGATAAGCTACCACCATTCTAACGAGTCTTTCACTCTGTACTTTTACAGTCTCTGTACATTTATTTCATTAATAGAAATAGTGTATTACTGTATATCTGTGAATCTTGTTATATTTCCTCTATATCTCTGTTATATTATTGTCTCTCTTGCAATATCTCTGAATATTTCTATGTTATATCTCCGCTCTCATTTCCTGCCGAAAATAATCTGGATCAGTGGTATTAGAGCATACTGCTCTTGATTGTTTTCAGTGCATGTCCTTGATGAGGTCTGAGTATAGAAAGTTGAGTCTCGAACTTGTCTCTCTTGATGAAAATCTCTCTCACACACCCAAGAAACCCTCAATGGTGGAAGAAAATAAAAATGACAGAGCAAACGACCATATCAGTTTGTTGCTTGAGTAAGCTCTCACGCGACAAAGGGATGAAATGATGGAGAATTTTTCCCACATCCTTCAACGCCTCCCGATAGCATCAGGCGCATATTCATCAAGCGACCAGTTTGGAGGCACCTCGCTTTTCAAGGTACAGGTTAATTTTGATATTCCCGTATTTGAAGGTCAAATAGATGTAGATGCCCTAGATAAATGATTAAATATGCTAGAACCTTATTTCACTGTTCATAATTTTTTCGACAAGGAAAATATCAACTTCACACTCCTTAAAGCACTCCCCCATGTTAAACATTGGTAGGAAAGTTACTGGGAGCAGAGTTCCACAGAGGAGTCTGGAATATATGGGGCCGAGCCCACTTGGGATTTTTTTGTGGACGCGGTAAAGGAACAGTATTACCCTGTTGGCAACTATGAGGACCAGTACATGAGATGGACCACACTTTGGCAAGAGAGGGGCCAAGAAGTTCCAGAGTTCACCAATACCTTCCATACCTTGCACACCAAGCTGGGTATCAAAGACTCTGAATGACATTTGGTTCTAAAATACCATGGGGCTCTACACAGATACATCCAAACTGAAATGGATTTTATTGACATCTCATCACTCGGTGTGTCCTATCGATATGCTATAAAAATCGAGTAGATATTTAAGCACCAGAAAAAATGGGAGTTCGGGTCTACAAAGTAGCAACAACCAAAGCATGACAAAGACAACCCTAACAAATAGTCTCTCGAAAACCAGTGCAAGACACAGGAAAAGAAGGGTCATGGGAAGACAAAGAAGGACACCGAAAAATGGTGCGATTTCCACAAAAGCCCCTGGCACAACACCGATGCTTGTCGCTCAAAACAGTCATTGGTGGCCAAGATCAAAGACAAGGAGCTGAATCTTGATTCAGAATCTGATTCTGAAAATACTGGTAAAAGACAGATCATCGATGTAGACCCCATTGCTCTTGTCGCGACCGCAACAATTGAACCAGAAGAACCAAAATATCTAGAAGAGGGGGAGTGCCTTTTTCATTCACAAATGTGGGTGAAGGGTACCCCACTATATTTTATTGTTGATAGCGGAAGCCAGAAGAACCTCATCTCAACAGAGGTCATCAAACAGTTGGGATTATCGACAACACCACACCCACAACCATACAACATTGGGTGGCTTCGTCAAGGACGAGATCTTCGTGTCAGCCAGTAGTGTCGATTTTCATACGTCATCCATCCCTTCAAGAATGAGGTATTATGTGATATTTCCCCATTGGATGTATGTGATGTTCTCTTGGGACAAACATATATGTAGAGACGCCATCATGTTTATGAGTCTCAACCTCGTAGTGTCATTGTTACTTTGGGAGGTTATCTCTACAGAATACCAAAGGTAGTTCAAATTACTGCCCCACCTAAACACTGCCGCAAAGTAGTATCTCATACTACAAAATTCAGCTTCTTCACAATCTATTCAAAAGGTGAACAGAAGGATACTGCAACCACCATATCTTTGGCCCAAGCACCTTCTATCCAATAGAAGCAGGTCGACAAGGTTGCAACAAGGCACAAAGATTCCTTCTACAAAGAGTCATCTAAAATAGCCAGACTGGTTAAAAAGGTCCAAACCTTCCAGCCAAAGGTTCGTGATAGCCTTCAATAAGCTAAGAAACACCACTTCTCCAGCAAAGCAAGCAGATCACCAAGATTCAAATTCAACAATCGCTTTCCCCTCTTACCTGGGAACTCAATGCAATGGAGACCATTGCTTCCTAAAGAGAGTGTATTGATCCAAGTGGATAACGGTGGCCACCAACCTTCTCCAACTGGCCCAAAACATGTTTCTGACAATTTTGGCAATTTACTATTTTTAGCAGGTTTTAACTTACGGGGCCATTTTGAGGGTCCAAATGAAGGTTTTTCGAGATTGAGGTTTTAAGCGATATCTAAATACATGATTGAGTCCCCAAAATGAATCTCCTCGATGATACCTTTCCAACGAGCTATCACATGCCTAAAATGGAGATCGTATGCAAAAGTTACGACCCTGGAAAGTTGATGTACTCACTTACCCAAATGGGGTCCACATGACTTTTGGCGCTTCATCTCCTAGGGTTAGATTTTTGGATGTCTAGGGTTTTGGGAATTCTTGCTTATTGTAAAAAATGCCTTCAGAGCCTCATTGTAATCATCTTCTTGCGAATGCGAGTAGCCATCACATCTCTTCTCAGAGATAAACTACCACCATTCTAGCGAGTCTTTCACTTTGTACTTTTACAGTCTCTGTACATTTATTTCATTAATAGAAATTATGTATCACTATATATATGTGACTGCTGTTATATTTCCACTATATATTTTTTATATTGTTGTCTCTCTTGCAATATCTCTTAATATTTCTGTGTTATATCTCTGCTCTCATTTCGTGTCGAAAATAATCTGGATCAGTTGTATCAGAGCAGGCTGCTCTTGATTGTTTTCAGTGCATGTCCCCGACGAGGTATGAGTATAGCAAGTTGGGTGTCATGCTTGTCTCTCTTGAGGAAAACCGCTCTCGTAAACCCAAGAAACCCTCAATGGCGGAAAAAAATAAAAATGACGGAGCATACGATCCTATCAGTCTGTTGCTTGAGGAGGCTCTCACGCGACAGAGGGACAAAATGATGGAGAATTTTTCCCACATCCTTCAACGCCTCCCGATAGCATCAGGTGCATTTTCATCAAGTAGCCACTTTGGGGGTACCTCGCCTTTCAAGGTACAGGTTAATTTTGATATTCCCGTATTTGAAGGTCAAATAGATGTAGATGCCCTAGATAAATGGTTAAATTTAAGCACCATAACAAACGGGAGTTCGGGTCTACAAATCTACAACAACCAAAGCATGACAAAGAAAACACTAACAAACAGTCTCCCGAAAACCAATCCAAGACATAGGAAAAGAAGGGTCACGGGAAGACAAAGAAGGATACTGGAAAATGGTGTGATTTCCACAAAAGCCCCTGGCAAAACACTGATGAATTTCTCTCAAAACAATCATTGGTGGCCGAGATCAAAGAGAAGGAGCCAAACCCTGATTCAGAATCTGATTATGAAAATAATGGTAAAAGACAGATTATCGACGCAGACCTCACTGCTATTGTTGTGACCTCAACAATTCAACCAGAAGAACCAACAGATCCAGAAGAGGGGGAGCGCCTTTTTCATTCACATATGTGGGTGAAGGGTACCCCGCTGCATTCTATTGTTGATAGAGGAAGCCAAAAGAATGCCATCTTAGAAGAGGTTGTCAAACAGTTGGGATTATCGACAACAACACACCCGCAGCCATACAACATTGGTTGGCTTCGCCGAGGACGAGATCTTTGTGTCAACCTGCAGTGTCTATTGTCATATGGCATCCATCCCTTCAAGGATGAGTTATTATGTGTTGTTGCCCCATTGGATGTATGTGATGTTCTCTTGGGCCAACCATATATGTTGAGATGCCATGTTGTTTATGAGTCTTGACCTCATAGTTTCATTGTTACTTTGGGAGGTCATCTCTACAGAATATCAGAGGTAGTTCCAACTACTGCCCCACCTAAACACTGCTGCAAAGTAGTATCTTATACTACAAAATTCAACTTCTTTACAATCTGTTCAAAAGGTGAATAGAATGATACTGCAACCACCATAGCTTCGGCCCAAGCACCTTCTATCCAACAGAAGCAGGTCGACAAGGTTGCAACAAAGCACAAAGATTCCTTCTGCAAAAAATCATCTAAAATAGCTGGATTGGTTAGAAATGTCCAAACCTTCTAGCCAAAGGTTCGTGATAGCCTTCAACAAGCTAAGCAACGCCACTTCTCCAGCAAGGCGACTAGATCACCAAAATTCAGATTCAACAATCGCTTTCCCCTTTCCCCCGAGAACTCAATGCATACCATTTCTTCCTAATGAGGGAGGATTGATCTAGGTGGATAACGGTGGCCACCCAACTTCTCCAACTGGTCCAAAACATGTTTCTGACAATTTACTATTTTTAGTAGGTTTTAACTTCTGGGGCCATTTTGAGGGTCCAAATGAAGGTTTTTAGAGATCAAGGTTCTAAATGATAGAAAAAGGCATAATTGGTCCCCCAAAATGAATCTCCTCGACGATACCTTTCCAACGAGCTATCACACGCCTAAAATGAAGATCGTATGCAAAAGTTACGTCCTAGGGAAGTTGATGTACTCACTTACCCAAATGGGGCCCACATGACTTTTGGCACTTCATCTCCTAGGGTTAGGTTTTTGGATGTCTAGGGTTTTTGGCATTTTTGCTTATTGTAAAAAAGGCCTTTAGAGCCTCATTGTAATCATCTTCTTGAGAATGCGAGTAGCCATCACATCTCTTCTCAGAGATAAGCTACCACCATTCTAGCGAGTCTTTCACTCTGTACTTTTACAGTCTCTGTACATTTATTTCATTAATAGAAATCGTGTATTACTGTATATCTATGACTCTTGTTATATTTCTTCTATATATTTGTTATATTGTTGTCTCTCTTGCAATATCTATGAATATTTCTGTGTTATATCTCCACTCTCATTTCGTGCCGAAAATAATCCAGATCAGTGGTATCAGAGCAGGATGCTCGTGATTGTTTTCAGTGCATGTCCCCAACGAGGTCTGAGTATAGCAAGTTGGGTCTCGAGCTTGTCTCTCTTGAGGACAATTTCTCTCGCACACTCAAGAAACCCCCAATGGCAGAAGAAAATAAAAATGATGGAGCATTTGATCCTATCGATCTATTGCTTGAGCAAGCTCTCACGCAACAGAGGGACGAAATGATGGAGAATTTTTCCCACATCCTTCAATGCCTTCCGATAGCACAGACGCATATTCATCAAGTAGCCACTTTGGAGGCACCTCACCTTTCCACGTATAGGTTAATTTTGATATTCCCGCATTTGAAGGTCAAATAGATGCAGATGACCTAGATAAATGGTTAATCTGCTAGAAGGTTATTTCTCAGTTCATAATTTTTTCGACAAGGAAAATATCACCTTCACACTCCTTAAGGTGCTGCCCCATGTCAAACATTGGTAGGAAACTTACTGGGAGTAGAGTTTCACAGAGGAGTCTGGAATATATGGGGCCGAGCCCACTTGATATTTTTTTGTGGATGCAGTAAAGGAACAATATTACCTTGTTGGCAACTATGAGGACCAGTACACTAGATGGAGCACACTGCGGCAAGAGAGGGGCCAAGCAGTTCCAGAGTTCACCAATACCTTCCATACCTTGCACACCAAGCTGGGTATCAAAGACTCTGAATGACATTTGGTTCTAAAATACCATGGGGCTCTATACAGATACATCCAAACTGAAATGGATTTTATGGACATCTCATCAATATGTGCTGCCTATCAATATGCTGTTAAAATCGAGCAGAAATTTAAGCACCAGAACAAATGAGAGTTCATGTCCGCAAATCCGCAACAACCAAAGCATGACAAAGACAACCCTAACAAACAGGCTCCAAAAAACTAGGCCAAGACACAGGAAAAGAAGGGTCACGGGAAGACAAAGAAGGACACCGGAAAATGGTGCGATTTCCACAAAAGCCCCTGGCACAACACTAAAGAATGTCTCTCAAAATAGTCATTATTGGATGAGATCAAAGACAAGAAGCTGAAACCTGATTCAAAATCTGATTCTGAAAATACTGGTAAAAGACAGATCATCGACGCAAACCCCACTGCTATTGTCGCGACTGCAACAATTCAACCAGAAGAACCAACAGATCTAGAAGAGGGGGAGTGCCTTTTTCATTCACAGATGTCGGTGAAGGGGACCCCGTTGCATTTTATTGTTGATAGTGGAAGCCATAAGAACCTCATCTGAGCATAGGTCATCAAACAATTCGGATTATCGACAACACCACACCCGCAGCCATACAACTTTGGGTGGCTTCGCCATGGATGAGATCTTCGTGTCAGCCAGCATTGTCGATTATCATATGACATCCATCCCTTCAAGGATGAGGTATTGTGTGATGTTTCCCCATTGGACGTATGTGATGTTCTCTTGGGCCAACCATATATGTGGAGACGCCATGCTCATACTACAAAATTCAGCTTCTTCAAAATCTGTTCAAAAGGTGAACAGAAGGACACTGTAACCACCATAGGTTCGGCCCAAGCACCTTCTATCCAACAGAAGCAGGTCGAAAAGGTTACAAGAAAGAACAAAGATTCCTTCTGCAAAGAGTCATCTAAAATAGCCAGACTGGTTAAAAAGGTCCAAATCTTCTAGCCAAAGGTTCGTGATAACCTTCAAGAAGCTAAGCAATGCCACTTCTCTAGCAAGGCAAGCAGATCACCAAGATTCAGATTCAACAATCGCTTTCCCCTCTCCCCCAGGAACTCAACGCAATGGAGACCATTGATTCCTAAGGAGGGAGGATTGATCCAAGTGGATAACGCTGGCCACCCACCTTCTCCAACTAGCCCAAAACATGTTTCTGACAATTTTGACAATTTACTATTTTTAGTAGGTTTTAACTTTCGGGGCCATTATGAGAATCCAATTGAAGGTTTTTCAAGATAGAGGTTATAAATGATATCCAAAGGCATAATTGAGCCCCCAAAATGAATATCCCCAATGATACATTTCCAACGAGCTATCACACGCCTAAAATGAAGATCATATGCAAAAGTTACAAGCCCGGGAAGTTGATGTACTCACTTACCCAAACGGGGCCCACATGACTTTTGCCACTTCATCTCCTAGGATAAGGTTTTTGGATGTATAGTGTTGTCAACATTATTTATTATTGTAAAAATAGGCCTTCAGAGCCTCATTGTAATCATCTTCTTGGGAATGCGAGTAGCCATCACATCTCTTCTCAGAGATAAGCTACCACCATTCTAGCGAGTATTTGACTCTGTACTTTTACAGTCTCTGTACATTTATTTCATTAATAGAAATCATGTATTACTGTATATCTGTGACTCTTTTTATATTTCATCTACATCTCTGTTATATTTTTGTCTCTCTTGCAATATCTCTGAATATTTCTATTTTATATCTCCTCTCTCATTTCGTGCCGAAAATAATCCAGATCAGTGGTATCAGAGAAAACTGCTCTTGATTGTTTTCAGTGCATGTGCACAACGAGGTCTGAGTATAGAAAGTTCGGTCTCAAGCTTGTCTCTCTTGAGGACAATCGCTCTCGAACACCCAAGAAACCCTCAATGGCCAAAGAAAATAAAAACGACGAAGCAGACGATCCTAGCAGTTTGTTTCTTGAGCAAGCTCTCACGCGACAGAGGGACGAAATGATGGAGAATTTTTCCCACATACTTCAACGCCCACTGATAGAATCAGGTGCATCTTCATCAAGTGGCTGGTTATGAGGCACCTCGCCTTTCAAGGTACAGGTTAATTTTGATATTCCTGTATTTGAAGGTCAAATAGATGCAGATGCCCTAGATAAATGGTTAAATCTGCTAGAACGTTATTTCACTGTTCATAATTTTTCTGATGAGGAAAAAATCACCTTCGCATTCCTTAAGGCGCTCCCCCATGTCAAAAATTAGTGGGAAAATTACTGGGAGTAGAGTTCCATAGAGGAGTCTAGAATATATGGGGCCGAGCAAACTTGGGATTTTTTTTGTGGACGCGGTAAATGAACAGTATTACCCTATTGGCAACTATGAGGACCAGTACATGAGATGGACCACACTGCGGCAAGAGAGGATCCAATCAGTTCCAGAGTTCACCAATACCTTCCATACCTTTCACACCAAGCTGGGTATCAAAGACTCTGAATGAAATTTGGTTCTAAAATACCGTGGGGCTCTACAGAGATACATCCAAACTGAAATGGATTTTATGGACATCTCATCACTCGGTGTTTCCTATCAATATGCTGTAAAAATCGAGCAGAAATTTAAGCACCAGAACAAATGGGAGTTCGGGTTTGCAAATCTGCAACAACCAAAGCATGACAATGACAACCCTAACAAACAGTCTCCCGAAAACTAGTCCAAGACACAGGAAAAGAAGGGTCACAGGAAGACAAAGAAGGACACCGAAAAATGGTGCGATTTCCATAAAAGCCCCTAGAAAAACACCGATGAATGTCACTCAAAACAGTCATTGGTGGCCAAGATCAAAGACAAGGAGCTGAACCCTGATTCAAAATCTGATTCTGAAAATAATGGTAAAAGACAAATCATCGACGCAGGCCCCAGTGCTATTGTCTCAACCGCAACAATTCAACCAGAAGAACCAACATATCTAGAAGAGGGGGAGCACCTTTTTCATTCATAGACGTGGGTCAAGGGGACCCCACTTCATTTTATTGTTTATAGTGGAAGCCAGAAGAACCTCATCTCAGCAGAGGACATCAAACAGTTGGGATTATCGACAACACCACACTCGCAGCCATACAACATTGGGTGCCTTCGCCAAGGACGAGATCTTCATGTCAACCAGCAGTGTCGATTGTCATACGACATCCATCATTTCAAGGATGAGGTATTATGTGATGTTTCCCCATTGGATGTATGTGATGTTCTCTTGGGCCAACCATATATGTGGAGACGCCATTCTGTTTATGAGTCTCGACCTCGTAGTGTCATTGTTACTTTGGGAGGTCATCTCTACAGAATACCAGAGGTAGTTCCAACTACTGCCCCACCTAAACACTGCCGCAAAGTAGTATCTCATACTACAAAATTCAGCTTCTTCACAATCTGTTCAAAAAGGTGAATAGAAGGATACTGCAACCACCATATCTTTGGCCCAAGGACCTTCTATGCAACAGAAGCAAGTCGACAAGGTTGCAACAAAGCAAAAAGATTCCTTCTGCAAAGAGTCATCTAAAATAGCCATAATGGTTAAAAAGGTCCAAACCTTCCAGCCAAAGGTTCGTGATAGCCTTCAACAAATTAAGCAACCCCACTTCTCTAGCAAGGCAAACAGATCACCAAGATTCAGATTCAACAATCGCTTTCCCCTCACCCTCGGGAACTCAACGCAATGGAGACCATTTCTTCCTAAGGAGGGAGGATTGATCTAGGTGGATAACGGTGGCCACCCACCTTCTCCAACTGGCCCAAAACATGTTTCTGGCAATTTTGGCAATTTACTATTTTTAGCAGGTTTTAACTTCCGGGGCCATTTTGAGGGTCCAAATGAAGGTTTTTCAAGATAGAGGTTTTAAATTATATTTGAAGGCATGTTTGAGTCCCCAAAATTAATCTCCTTAATGATATCTTTCCAACGATCTATCACACGCCTAAAACAAAGATCGTATGCAAAAGTTACGACCCCGGGAAGTTGATGTACTCCCTTACCCAAACGGGGCCCACATGACTTTTGGCGCTTCATCTCCTAGGGTTAGGTTTTTGGATGTATAAGGTTTTTAGAATTCTTGATTATTGTAAAAAAGGCCTTCAGAGCCTTATTGTAATCATCTTCTTGTGAATGCGAGTAGCCATCACATCTCTTCTCATAGATAAGCTACCACCATTCTAGCGAGTCTTTCACTCTGTACTTTTATAGTCTCTGTACATTTATTTCATTAATAGAAATCGTGTATTACTGTATATATGTGACTCTTGTTATATTTCCACTATATCTATGTTATATTTTTGTCTCTCTTGCAATATCTCTGAATATTTCTGTGTTATATCTCCACTCTCATTTCGTGCCGAAAATAATCCAGTTCAGTGGTATCAGAGCAGGCTGCTCTTGATTGTTTTCAGTGCATGTCCCCGAAGATATCCAAGTATATCAATTTGGGTCTTGAGCTTGTCTCTCTTGAGGACAATCTCTCTCACACACCCAAGAAAACCTCAATGGCGGAAGAAAATAAAAACGACGGAGCATACGATCCTATCAGTTTCTTGCTTGAGCAAGCTCTCACGCGACAGAGGGACGAAATGATGGAGAATTTTCCCCACATCCTTCAATGCCTCCCGATAACATCAGGTGCATATTCATCAAGAGGCCACTTTGGAGGTACCTTGCCTTTTAAGGTACAGGTTAATTTTGATATTCCCGTATTTGAAAGTCAA
Organism: Picea engelmannii; assembly: GCA_009831015.1. NCBI lineage: Eukaryota > Viridiplantae > Streptophyta > Pinopsida > Pinales > Pinaceae > Picea > Picea engelmannii. Next base: position 469,874 of record ML779256.1, read on the forward strand.
ATAGATGCAGATGCCCTAGATAAATGGTTAAATCTCCTAGAAGGTTATTTCTCTGTTCATAATTTTTTCGACAAGGAAAAGATAACCTTCGCACTCCTTGAGGTGATCCCCCATGTCAAACATTGGTGGGAAACTTACTTGGAGTAGGGTTCCACAGAGGAGTCTGGAATATATGGGGTCGAGCTCACTTGAGATTTTTTTGTGGATGAGGTAAATGAAGAGTATTACCCTGTTGGCAACTATGAGGACTAGTACATGAGATGGACCACACTGCGGCAAGAGAGGGGCCAATTAGTTCAAGAGTTCACCAATACCTTCCATACCTTGTGCACCAAGCTGGGTATCAAATACTCTGAATGAGATTTGGTTGTAAAATACCATGGGGATCTACACAAATACATCCAAACTGAAATGGATTTTATGGACAACTCATCACTCGGTGTTGCCTATCAATATGTTGTTAAAATCGAGCAGAAATTTAAGCACCAGAACAAATGGGAGATCGGGTCTGCAAATCCGCAACAACCAAAGCATGACAAAGACAACACTAACAAACAATCTCCTGAAAACTAGTCCAAGACATAGGAAAATAAGGGTCACGGGAAGACAAAGAAGGACACTGAAAAATGGTGCGATTTCCACAAAATCCCCTCGCAAAACACCGATGAATGTCGCTCAAAACAATCATTTGTGGCCGATATCAAAGACAAGGATCCAAACCCTAATTCAGAATCTCATTCTGAAAATACTAGTAAAAGACAGATCATCGACGCAGACCCCACTTCTATTGTTGTGACCGCAATAATTCAACCAGAAGAACCAACAGATCTAGAAGATGGGGGGTGCCTTTTCAATTCACATATGTGGGTGAAGGGGACCCCGCTGCATTTTATTGTTGATAGTGGAAGCCAGAAGAAACTCATCTCAGTAGAGGTAGTCAAACAGTTGGGATTATTGACAACACCACACCCGCAGCCATACAACATTGAGTGGCTTCGATAGGGACAAGATCTTTGTGTCAGCTAGTAGTTTCGATTGTCATATGGCATCCATCCCTTCAAGGATGAGGTATTATGAGATGTTTCCCCTTTGGATGTATGTGATGTTCTCTTGGGCCAACCATATATGTGGAGACGCCATGCTCTTTATGAGTCTCGACCTCGTAGTGTCATTGCTACTTTGGGAGTTCATCTCTACAAAATACCAGAGGTAGTTCCAACTACTATCCCACGTAAACATTGCCACAAAGTAGTATCTCATAATACAAGGAGCCGAACCCTGATTCAGAAATTGATTATGAAAATAATGGTAAAAGAAAAATCATCAACGCAGACCCCACTGCTATTGTCATGACCGCAGCAATTCAACCAGAAGAACCAACAGATCCAGAAGAGGGGGAGCACCTTTTTCATTCACAGATGTGGGTGAAGCGGACCCCGCTGCATTTTATTGTTGATAACAGAAGCTAGAATAACCTCATCTCAGCAGAGGTCGTCAAACAGTTGGATGTATGTGATGTTCTCTTGGGCCAATCATATATGTGGAGACACCATGCTCTTTATGAGTCTCGACCTCGTAGTGTCATTATTAATTTGGGAGGTCATCTCTATAGAATACCAGAGGTACTTACAACTATTGGCCCACCTACACACTGCCGCAAAGTAGTATCTCATACTACAAATTTCAGATTCTTCACTATTTGTTCAAAAGGTGAACATAAGGATACTGCAACCACCATAGCTTCAGCCCAAGCACCTTCTATCCAATAGAAGCAGGTCGACAAGGTTGCAACAAAGCACAAAGATTCCTTCTGCAAAAATTCATCTAAAATAGCCAGACTGGTTAAAAAGGTCCAAACCTTCCAGCCAAAGGTTCGTGATAGCCTTCAACAAGCTAAGCAACGCCACTTCTCCAGCAAGGCAAGTAGATCACCAAGATTCAGATTCAACAATCGCTTTCCCCTTTCCCCCGGGAACTGAATGCAATGGAGACCATTTATTCCTAAGGAGGGAGGATTGATCCAGGTGGATAACGGTGGCCACCCACCTTCTCCAACTGGCCTAAAACATTTTTCTGACAATTTTGGCAATTTACTACTTTTAGCAGGTTTTAACTTTCGGGGCCATTTTCAGGGTCCAAATGAAATTTTTTCGAGATTGAGGTTCTAAATGATAGCCAAAAGCATGATTGAGTCCCCAAAATAAATTTCCTCGATGATACCTTTCCAACGAGTTATCACACTCCTAAAACAGAGATTGTATACAAAAGTTACGACCCTAGGAAGTTGATGTACTCACTTACCTAAACGGAGCCCACATGACTTTTGCCGCTTCATCTCTAGGGTTAGGTTTTTGGATGTCTAGGGTTTTTGGCATTCATGCTTATTGCAAAAAAGGTCTTCAGAGCCTCATTGTAATCATCTTCTTGCGAATGCGAGCAACCATCACATCTCTTCTCAGAGATATGCTACCACCATTCTAGCGAGTCTTTCACTCTGTACTTTTCCAGTCTCTGTACATTTATTTTATTAATAGAAATCATGTATTACTATATATCTGTGACTCTTGTTATATTTCTGCTATATCTCTGTTATATTGTTGTCTCTCTTGCAATATCTATGAATATTTCTGTGTTATATCTCTGCTCTCATTTCATGCCGAAAAGAATCTGGATCAGTGGTATCAGAGCAGGCTGCTTTTGATTGTTTTCAGTGCATGTCCCCGATGAGGTCTGAGTATAGGAAGTATGGTCTCGAGCTTCTCTCTCTTGAGGACAATCTCTCTTGCACACCCAAGAAACCCTCAATGATAGAAGAAAATAAAAACGACAGAGCAGATGATCCAATCAGTCTGTTGCTTGAGCAAGCTCTCACGCGACAGAGGGAAAAAATGACGGAGAATTTTTTCCACATCCTTCAAAGCCTCCCGATAGTATCAGACACATCTTCATCAAGTGGCCACTTTGGAGGCACCTCGCCTTTCAAGGTACAGGTTAATTTTTATATTTCCATTTTTGAAGGTCAAATAGATGCAGATGCCCTAGATAAATGGTTAAATATGCTAGAAGGTTATTTCTCAGTTCATAATTTTTCTGACAAGGAAAAGATCAACTTCACACTCCTTAAGGTGCTCCCCCATGTCAAACATTGGTGGGAAACTTACTGGGAGCAGAGTTTCAGAGAGGAGTCTAGAATATATGGGGCCGAGACCACTTTGGATTTTTGTGTGGATGTGGTAAAGGAACAATATTACCTTGTTGGCAACTATGAGGACCAGTACATGAGATGGACCACACTGCAGTAAGAGAAGGGCCAAGCAGTTTCAGAATTACCAATACCTTCCATACCTTGCGCACCAAGATACATCCAAAGTGAAATGGATTTTATGGACATCTCATCACTTGGTGCTGCATATCAATATGCTATTAAAATCAAGCAGAAATTTAAGCACCAGAAAAAAGGAGAGTTCGGGTTTGCAAATCCGCAACAACCAAAGCATGACAAAGACATCCATAACAAACAATCTCCCGAAAACCAGTATATGAAACAATAAAAGAAGGGTCATGGGAAGACAAAGAAGGACACCGAAAAATGGTGCGATTTCCACAAAATCCCCTGGCACAACACCGATGAATGTCGCTCAAAACAATCATTGGTGGCCAAGATCAAAGACAAGGAGCTGAACCTTGATTCAGAATCCGATTCTGAAAATACTGGTAAAATATAGATCATCGACGTAGACCCCACTACTATTGTCGTGACTGCAACAATTCAACCAAAAGAACCAACAGATCCAGAAGAGGGGGAGTGCCTTTTTCATTCACAGATGTGGGTGAAGGGGACCCCGTTGCATTTTATTGTTGATAGCGGAAGCCAGAAGAACCTAATCTCAGCAGAGGTCATCAAACAGTTTGGATTATCGACAACACCACACCTTCAGCCATACAACATTGGGCGGCTTCGCCAAGGCCGAGATCTTCGTGTCAGCCAGCAATGTCGATTTTCATACTACATCCATCCCTTCAAGGATGAGGTATTATGTGATGTTCTCTTGGGCCAACCATATATGTGGAGACGCCATGGTGTTTATGAGTCTTGACCTCGTAGTGTCATTGTTACTTTGGGAGGTCATCTCTACAGAATACGAAAGGTAGTTCCAACTACTGCTCCACCTAAAAACTGCTGCAAAGTAGTATCTCATACTACAAAATTAAGCTTCTTCACAATCTGTTCAAAAGGTGAATAGAAGGATACTGCAACCACCATATCTCTGAATATTTATTTTCGTGCCAAAAATAATCTGGATCAGTGGTATCAGAGTAGGCTACTCTTGATTGTTTTCAGTGGATGTCCCCAACGAGGTCTGAGTATAGAAAGTTGGGTCTCGAGCTTGTATATATTGAGGAAAATCACTCTCGCACACCCAAGAAACCATCAATGGTGGAAGAAAATAAAAATGATGGAGCAGATGATCCTATTAGTCTGTTGCTTGAGCAAGCTCTCACACGACAAAGGGACGAAACGATGGAGAATTTTTCCCACATCCTTCAACGCCTCCCAATAGAATCAGGTGCATATTCATTAATAGGCCACTTTGGAGGCACCTCACCTTTCAAGGTATAGGTTAGTTTTTATATTCCCGTATTTGAAGGTCAAATAAGTGCAGATGCCCTAGATAAATGGTTAAATCTGCTAGAAGGTTGTTTCTCTGTTCATAATTTTTTCGACAAGGAAAAGATTACCTTTGCACTCCTTAATTTTCTCCCCCATGTCAAACATTGGTGGGAAACTTATAAAGAGCAAAGTTCCACAGAGGAGTTTGGAATATATGGGGCCGAGCCCACTTGGGATTTTTTTGTGGATACAGTAAAGGAACAATATTACCCTATTGGCAACTATGAGGACCAGTACATGAGATGGACCACACTGCGGCAAGAGAGGGGCCAAGAAGTTTCAGAGTTCACTAATACCTTCCATACCTTGTGCACCAAGCTAGGTATCAAAGACTCTGAACGACATTTGGTTCTAAAATACCGTGGGGCTCTACACAGATGCATTCAAACTAAAATGGATTTTATGGACATCTCATCACTTGGTGCTGCCTATCAATATGCTGTTAAAATCGAGCAGAAATTTAAGCACCAGAACAAACGGGAGTTTGGGTCTGCAAATCTGCAACAACCAAAGCATGACAAAGACAACCCTAACAAACAGTCTTCCGAAAACAAGTCCAATACACAGGAAAATAAGGGTCATGAGAAGACAAAGAAGGAGACTGGAAAATGGTGCGATTTACACAAAATCCCCTGGCACAACACCGATGAATGTCGCTCAAAACAGTCATTGGTGGCCGAGATCAAAGACAAGGAGCCGAACCTTGATTCAGAATCTGATTATGAAAATACTGGTAAAAGACATATCATTGACGTAGACCCCACTGCTATTGTCGCGACCGCAACAATTCAACCAGAAGAACCAATAGATCCAAAAGAGGAGGAGGGCCTTTTTCATTCACATATGTGGGTGAAGGGGACCCCGCTACATTTTATTGTTGATAGCGGAAGCCTGAAGAACCTCATCTCAGCAAAGGTCGTCAAATAGTTGGGATATTCGACAACACCACACCCGAAGAGATACAACATTGGGTGGCTTTGCCAAGGACGAGATCTTCGTGTCAGCCAACAGTGTTGATTTTCATATGGCATCCATCTCTTCAAGGATGAGGTATTATGTGATATTTCCCCATTGGATGTATGTGATGTTTTCTTGGGCCAACCATATATGAGGAGAAGCCATGTTGTTTATGAATCTCAACCTCGTAGTGTCATTGTTACTTTGGGAGGTCATCTCTACAGAATACCAGAGGTAGTTCCAAGTACTACCCCACCTAAACACTACCGCAAAGTAGTATCTCATACTACAAAATTCAGCTTCTTCACAATCTGTTCAAAAGGTGAACAGAAGGATACTGCAACCACCATAGCTTCGGCCCAAGCACCTTCTATCCAACAGAAGCAGGTCGACAAGGTTGCAACAAAGCACAAAGATTCCTTCTGCAAAGAGTCATCTAAAATAGCCAGACTGGTTAAAAATGTCCAAACCTTCCATCCAAAGGTTCGTGATAGCCTTCAACAAGCTAAGCAACACCTCTTCTCCACCAAGGCAAGCAAATCACCAAGATTCAGATTCAACAATCGCTTTCCCCTCTCCCCCGGGAACTGAACGCAATGGATACCATTGCTTCCAAATGAGTGAGGATTGATCTAGGTGGATAATGGTGGCCACCCACCTTCTCCAACTGGCCCAAAACATGTTTCTGGCAATTTTGGCAATTTGCTATTTTTAGCAGGTTTTAAATTTCGGGGCCATTTTGAGGGTTCAAATGAAGGTTTTTGAAGATTGAGATTATAAATGATAGCCAAAGGCATTATTGAGTCCCCAAAATGAATCTCCTCGACGATACCTTTCGCACGAGCTATCACACGCCTAAAACAAAGATCGTATGCAAAATTTACGACCCCGGGAAGTTGATGTACTCACTTACCCAAACGGGGCCCACATGAATGTTGGCGCTTCATCCCCTAGGGTTAGGTTTTTGGATGTCTAGGGTTTTGGGAATTCTTTCTTATTGTAAAAAATGCCTTCAAAGCCTCACTGAAATCATCTTCTTGCGAATGCGAGTAGCCATCACATCTCTTCTCAAATATAAGCTACCACCATTCTAGCGAGTCTTTCTCTTTGTACTTTTACAGTCTCTGTACATTTATTTCATTAATAGAAATCATGTATTACTATATATCTGTGACTCTTTCTATATTTCCACTATATCTCTGTTATATTGTTGTCTCTCTTGCAATATCTCTGAATATTTCTATGTTATATCTCTGCTCTCATTTCATGTCGAAAATAATCCAGATCAGTGGTATTAGAGCAGGCTGCTCTTGATCGTTTTTAGTGCATGTCCTTGACAAGGCCTGAGTACAGTAAGTTGGGTCTCGAGCTTGTATCTCTTGAGGAAAATCTCTCTCGCACACCCAAGAAACCCTTAATGGCGGAAGAAAATAAAAACGACGAAGCAGACGATCCTATCAGTCCGTTGCTTGAGCAAGCTCTCACGCGACAGAGGGACGAAATGATGGAGAATTTTTTCCATATCCTTCAACGCCTCCCAATAGAATCAAGTGAATCTTCATCAAGCAGCCACTTTGGAGGCACCTCGCCTTTCAAGGTATAGGTTTATTTTGATATTCCCGTATTTGAAGGTCAAATAGATGCAGATGCCCTAGATAAATGGTTAAATATGCTAGAAGGTTATTTCTTAGTTCATAATTTTTTCGACAAGGAAAATATCACCTTCACACTCCTTAAGGCGCTCCCCCATGTCAAACATTGGTGGGAAACTTACTAGGAGTAGAGTTCCACAGAGGAGTCTAGAATATATGGGGCCGAGCCCACTTGGGATTTTTTTGTGGATGCGGTAAAGGAACAGTATTACCCTGTTGGCAACTATGAGGACCAGTGCATGAGATGGACCACATTGCGGCAAGAGAGGGGCCAAGTAGTTCCATAGTTCACTAATACCTTCCATACCTTGCGCACCAAGTTGGGTATCAAAGTCTCTAAATGACATTTGGTTCTAAAATACCGTGTGGATCTACACAGATACATCCAAACTGAAATGGATTTTATGGACATCTCATCACTTGGTGTTGCCTATCAATATGCTGTTAAAATCGAGCAGAAATTTAAGCACCAGAACAAACGGGAGTTCGGGTCTGCAAATCTGCAGCAACCAAAGCATGAAAAAGTCAACCCTAACAAACAATCTCCCAAAAACTAGTCCAAGACACAGGAAAAGAAGGGCCACGGGAAGACAAAGAAGGAGACCAGAAAATAGTGCGATTTTCACAAAAGCCCCTGGCACAACACCGCTGAATGTCACTCAAAACAATCATTGGTGGCCGAGATCAAAGACAAGGAGCTGAACTCTGATTTAGAATCCGATTCTAAAAATATTGGTAAAAGACAAATCATCGACGTAGAACCCACTGCTATTGTCGCGACCGCAACAATTCAACCAAAAGAACCAATAGATCTAGAAGAGGGGGAGCACCTTATTCATTCACAGATGTGGGTGAAGGGGACTCCACTGCATTTTATTGTTGATAGCGGAAGCCAAAAGAACCTCATCTCAGCAGAGGTCGTCAAACAGTTGGGATTATCGACAACACCACACCCGCAGCCATACAACATTGGGTGGCTTCGCCAAGGCCGAGATCTTCGTGTCAGCCATCAATGCTGATTGTCATACGACATCCATCCCTTCAAGGATGAGGTATTATGTGATGTTTCCCCATTGGATGTATGTGATTTCTCTTGGGCCAACCATATATGTGGAGATGTTATGCTCTTTATGAGTCTCGACCTCGTAGTGCCATTGTTACTTTGGGAGGTCATCTCTACAGAATACCAGAGGTAGTTCCAACTACTGCCCCACCTAAAAACTTCCGCAAAGTAGTATCTCATACTACAAAATTTATCTTCTTCACAATCTATTCAAAAGGTGAATAGAAGGATACTGCAACCACCATAACTTCGGCCCAAGCACCTTCTATCCAACAGAAGCAGGTTGACAAGGTTGCAACAAAGCACAACGATTCATTCTACAAAGAGTCATCTAAAATAGACAGACTGGTTAAAAAGGTCCAAACCTTCCAGCCAAAGGTTTGTGATAGCCTTCAACAAGCTAAGCAACGCCACTTCTCCACCAAGGCAAGCAGATCACCAAGATTCAGATTCAATAATCGCTTTCCCCTCTCCCCCGGGAACTCAATGCAATGGATACCATTTCTTCCTAAGGAGGGAGGAATTATCTATATGGGTAATGGTGGCTACCCACCTTCTCCAACTGGCCCAAAACATGTTTCTAGCAATTTTGGGAATTTACTATTTTTAGCAGGTTTTAACTTCCGGGGCCATTTTGAGGGTCCAAATGAAGGTTTTTAGAGATTGAGGTTTTAAATGATAGTTGAAGGAATAATTGAGCACCCAAAATGAATCTCCTCGACGATACCTTTCCAACGATCTATCACACTCCTAAAATAGAGATCGTATGCAAAAGTTACGACCTCGAGAAGTTGATGTACTCACTTACCCAAATGGAGCCCACATGACTTTTGCCACTTCATCTCCTAGGGTTAGGATTTTGGATGTCTAGGGGTTTTGGCATTCTTTCTTATTGTAAAAAGGGCCTTTAGAGCCTCATTGTAATCATCTTCTTGTGAATGCGAGTAGCCATCACATCTCTTCTTAGAGATAAGCTACCACCATTCTAGCGAGTCTTTCACTCTGTACTTTTACAGTCTCTGTACATTTATTTCATTAATATAAATCGTGTATTAATGTATATCCATGAATCTTGTTATATTTATTCTATATCTTTGTTATATTGTTGTATCTCTTGCAATATATCTGAATATTTCTGTGTTATATCTCCGCTCTCATTTCGTGATGAAAATAATCTGGATCAGTGGTATCAGAGAAGGCTACTCTCGATTGTTTTCAGTGCATGTCCCCGATGAGGTCTGAGTATAGTAAGTTGGGTCTCGAGCTTGTCTCTCTTGAGGAAAATATCTCTCGCACACCCAATAAACCATCAATGGTGGAAGAAAATAAAAACGACGAAGCTGATGATCCTATCACTCCGTTGCTTGAGCAAGCTCTCACGCGATAGAGGGACGAAATGATGGAGAATTTTTCCCACATTCTTCAACACCTCCCGATAGCATTAGGAACATCTTCATCAAGCGTCCACTTTGGAGGCACCTCTCCTTTCAAGGTATAGGTTAATTTTGATATTCCCGTATTTGAAGGTCAAATAGATGCAGATGCCCTAGACAAATGGTTAAAATCTACTAGAAGGTTATTTCTCTATTCATAATTTTTTCGATAAGGAAAAGATCACCTTCACACTCCTTAAGGTGCTCCCCCTTGTCAAACATTGGTGGGAAACTTACTGGGAGCAGAGTTCCACAGAGGAGTTTGGAATATATGGGGCCGAGCCCACTTGGGATTTTTTTGTGGATGCGGTAAAGGAACAATATTACCCTGTTGTCAACTATGAGGACCAGTACATGAGATGGACCACACTGTGGCAAGAGAGGGGCCAAGAAGTTACGGAGTTCACCAATACCTTCCATACCTTGCGCACCAAGCAGGGTATCAAAGACTCTGAACAACCTTTGGTTCTAAAATACCGTGGGGTTATATATAGATACATCCAAACTGTAATGAATTTTATGGAAATCTCATCACTCGGTGCTGCCTATCAACATGTTGTTAAAATCAAGAAGAAGTTTAAGAACCAGAAAAAATGAGAGTTTGGGTCTACAAATCTGCAACAACCAAAGCATGACAAAGACAACCCTAACAAACAGTCTTCTGAAAACCAGTCCAAGACACAGGAAAAGAAGGGTCACTGGAAGACAAAGAAGGACACTGGAAAATGGTGCGATTTCCACAAAATTCCTTGGCACAACACCGGTGAATGTCACTTAAAAAATTCATTGGTGGCTGAAATCAAAGACAAGGAGCCAAACCCTGATTCAGAATTTGATTCTGAAAATACTGGTAAAAGACAGATCATCGACGCAGACCCCACTTCTATTCTCGTGACCACAACAATTCAACCAGAAGAACCAACAGATCCAGAGGAGGGGGAGCGCCTTTTTAATTCACAGATGTGGGTGAAGGGGACCCCGCTGCATTTTATTGTTGATAGCGGAAGCCAAAAGAACCTCATCTCAGCAGAAGTCGTCAAACAGTTGGGATTATCGATAACACCAAACCCGCAACCATACAACATTGGGTGGCTTCGCCAAAGACAACATCTTTGTGTCATCCAACAATGTCGATTGTCATATGGAATCCATCCCTTCAATGATGAGGTATTATGTGATGTTCTCTTGGGCCAACCATATATGTGGAGACGCCATGCTGTTTATGAGTCCTGACCTCGTAGTGTCATTGTTAATTTGGGAGGTCATCTCTATAGAATACCAGAGGTAGTTCCAACTACTGCCCCACCTAAACACTACCGTAAAGTAGTATCTCATACTACAAAATTCAGCTTCTTCACAATCTGTTCAAAAGGTGAACAGAAGGATACTGCAACCACTATAGCTTCGGTCCAATCACCTTCTATCCAACAGAAGCAGGTCGACAAGGTTGCAACAAAGCATAAAGATTCCTTCTGCAAACAGTCATTTAAAATAGCCAGACTGGTTAAAAAGGTCCAAACCTTCCAGCCAAAGGTTTGTGATAGCCTTCAACAAGCTAAGCAACGCCACTTCTCCAGCAAGGCAAGCAGATCACCAAGATTCAAATTCAACAATCACTTTCCCCTCTCCCCTGGGAACTCAACACAATGGAGACCATTGCTTCCTAAGGAGGGAGGATTGATCCAGGTGGATAACGGTGGCCACCTACCTTCTCTAACTGGCCAAAAACATGCCCGAACGTTTAAATTGCCAGAAACAAGCCCGAACGTTTAAATTCTAGAGTGGTCTCGAAATCAAAACTATGGTATGGAGAAAGGGATACGAGGCATAAGGTGGTGAATTGCAGGATCAAAAGTGGTGTGGATCCAAACTGCCTTTGAAGGCTCCGCAATCACGTGCTTATTCAACATCAAATCCAAGAGCAACACGTAACATCCTCTAGGCATTGAGCCTCATCTCGATCCGAGGAGAAAGAAATTAATGAAAGAGGGAACTGGTAGTTGAAACCTTGACTCACTCCATAAATAGAAAGCATGGAGGGTATAGCCATGGTGACAAAAGACTGTCAGCCCGAGGTACCACGAGGGGTAGTTTTTTTGTAGTCCCATGTTGATCCGGGTTTTCTTTTGAAAAAATGAAAAATATAGCTGAAGGACCTTATGGGAGGGGAGAAAAGATGTGCAAATTGGATACACGGAAGCATAGACAACGGGGAGAGACTGACGAAAAAGCCTTGGACATGATGACCATCTCGCGCTCCTAGTGGTTGTCCACCATTTTGGGTATAAATACATCAGTTGAAGAATATGTTAGGGTTGATGGTTGAGAAGAGCTCCCTATTTTTTAATAGTTTGATAGCAGAGTCGTTCTCTGGTTGTGTATGAGACCTAAGACTTTCTCATTAATATAAGTTAGTTTCTTTCGTTATCTTGTTTCCCCTTGTGCTGAAATACTCATGCATGGATGATCTATATGAGATGTTGTGATTGTATTGTAATGGAGGTTTGATTATAATGTTTCTATGATATGTTTTGGTATTTTAAACTTAAGTTCAAGAGTGTTCTTGCACCTGAGTTTCTCTTCATCAAGCTGCTTGAAGGCCACATGCTTATGACAGACTTGACCACTTCCCTCATTATGTCTTCCTTCTTCTCACCTTTAGCCTTAAACCACTAACTGAAGTTAATGAGAACCTCATTTTCTTATGCATTGCTAGCCCATTTTTCTATGTTAGAACATTCTTATGTTGATCTTTGTCCATTTGACCTCCAATCATAAACCTTCCTCCACAAACCATTTTTGATGGGTACTAAGTTTATCCTTATGAAATCTAAGGGTGACTCTGAGTGCTAAAAGAAATGATAACAATAACACCTTATCAAATTTCAACGCTTGAATTATAGGAGTTGAAAATGAAATTGAAGAATTATTGGACTTGGGACTCATACATCCAAGTGTATCTCCTTGGGGTGCATCGGTTATTTTCGTAAGAAAGAAGGATGGATCTTGGGGACTTTGTATAGACTACTGTGAATTGAACAAAGTGATGATCAAGAACCAATATCCGTTTCCAATAATAAATGATTTGTTTGATCATATGAAAGGAGCGATGGTGTTTTCGAAGATTGACATGAGATCAGGATATCACCAATTACGGATTAAAGATGAAGATATCCCTAAGACTGCATTTAAGATGAGATTCAGACACTATGAGTTTACAGTTTTACCATTTGGACTGACGAAGGCCCCGAGGTATTCATGATTTTGATGAATGGGGTGTTCTACGAATACTTAGACAAGTTTGTTCAAGTATTTATTGATGACATGCTGATTTATTCTCAGATGAAAGAATAACATAACAAACACTTAAGATTAGTGCTACAATGTGTATGAGAAAAAAAATTGTACGAGAAACTATCAAAATGTTCTTTTTACCAATCAAAGATTCATTACTTGGGACATATCATATATGGTGAAGGTATCACTATGGATCTAGCGAAAGTTGAGGCTATTAAGGAATGGACTGCACCAACAAATGTACAAGAAATATGCAACTTTATGGGTTTAGAAGCATATTACAAATGATTCGTCGAAGTTTTTTCAAAGATAGAAAATCTGATCATGGAATTGGAAAAGAAAAACAAGAAGTTCGCCTAGACAGAGAAATGCACGGAGGCATTTTAGAAACTTAAAGAGTTGTTGACGACAAAACCAACACTAAAAGTCATCGACACGGAAAATGAATTCTTTGTATGCACAGATGCATCCAAGAAAGGTTTAGGCAGAGTTTTGAAGCAAGATGGTCGAGTGATTGCTTACATTTAAAGGAAATTGAGAAAGCAGGAGGAGAACTATGCAACACATGACTTGGAGTTATTGGCAATTGTATATGCCTTTAGAGTTTGGAGACACTATCTGATTGGATGAAAATTTGAATTAAAGAAAAATCACTATGGATTGTAGCATATATTTCTGCAAAGTGACTTGAATGCACGATAGAGGCATTGGTCAAAATTACTCAATGAATACAACTTTGAGATTACTTACATAAAAGGTACAGTGAACAGAGTGGCAGATGAGTTGATTAGGAGACCACGCATATTATCGGTAATACCTCTTAAGAGGAATATTGGAGAAAATATTCTAACTGTACAGATCGATGATGACTGGTATAAAGATGTTACGAAAAATATTGGACAAGATACCATGATGGTACCGAAGTTTGAAGGCTATACATTGGAAAATGACGGAATGATGAGGTATAACAACAAAATTTGTGTACCACCTAATGAAGAATTAAGAAGTTTGATCTTAAGTGAAGAGCATAGAGCAATATACATGGCTCATCCGAGAGTCACGAATATGAAGGAAGACCTTAAGCCTTTCTTCTGGAAGGGAATGAAAGTAGACATAGTTAGTTATGTGGAGAGATCTCTAGAATGTCAGCAAGATAAAGTTGAATGTATACATCTGATAGGATTATTATAGCCACACATTATTCCAAAATAGAAATGGGAGGTCATTTCGATGGAATTTATTGTTGGGTTTCCATTGATGACAAGGAGACATGACTCGATTTTCGTGGTAGTTGACACTCTTACGAAGAGTCCACACTTTATTCCTGTACATATGACATAACAGGTGTCAGACATAGCTAGAGTTTTTTTCAGTGAGATTACATGTTGTACCAAGAAGGATCATATCTGATTGAGTATCGATGTTTATAGGACAATTTTGGACTAGTTTCCAAGAGGCTTTGGGAGCACAACTGAATTTCAGTACAACATATCACCCTGAGAAAGATGGGAAAATAGAAAGAACGAATCGAATTTTGGAGGATATGTTGTGTATGTATGTAATGGACCAATAGAAGCGCTAGGAGGTTTTATTGCCACTAGTAGAGTTTGCATACAACAAAAACTATCAAAGTACTATTAAGATGGCACCGTTTGAGTTTCTTTACGAGCGACCATGTCGAACACCATTGAGTTAGGATTGAATTGAGGATAGCATCCTAGTAGGACCATAAGTGATTCAAGAAATGGAAGAAACCGCACAAGAGTTGGTGACCGCATTTTCTTGCGATGAAACCACACAAGAGTTCGATAAAGTTTGGAAAGGGTGATAAACTCTCTCCTAGGTTTGTGGGACATTTCGAGGTTATGGAAAAGAAAGGACCAACAGCTTATCAACTAGCCTTTCTTGATTATTTGAGCTGTATGCATGATGTATTTCATGTATTTTTTTTGAGACATGATGTTAGTGATCCTACACATGTGATTGACATGAGTTCTTTGCAGGTTTCAGAGAGAGTTATCTCACAGTGGAGCCAATCCACATTCTTGACTATCACATTCGACAACTACACCGTCGAATAATCGATCAGGTCAAGGTCCAGTGGGGAAATTATAGTCCACACTCCGCTACCTGGGAGGACGCATAAGATATGCGTCAACAATTTCCTTAGTAGTTTGATAGATTAGACATATAGATCTATGTCAGATACTTTTATTTACTTGCATTTATATACTTTACAATTTCAGGACAAAGTTTAAAACAAGAGGGGGTGTATGTAACATCCCGCCCTACTGAGCACATGTTATCAACTTATTCTTTGAGGTCACTTGCGTGCAAGTGATCCAATTATGGTACATGGTGATTTTGTTTTGATGATGGATTATACATGATGATGATGATATGGTGTGACTTATTATTTTCGATATATATGTATTGATAGATGTTATTGATGAGTTTACCTGAGTGTGCAGGACATGTGACATATTATGGATGTTGATAGAATCGATGGACCTCCTTGGACTCCATATTGAGTTAGGGAGTGGATTGTATTTGTTTGAGTATTTCATTTTATGCATATGTGACATATGATTGATTATAGTATGATTGTGTATATGGATCATTGACAATTTTTTGTTAATGGATGTAGGATGATAATTCTTGCTAATCTGACTCACATAAGGAGTAAATGGGCCATGCACAGAAACCAGACATTGAGGGAGAGGTGTGGCACATTCCTTGTCACATCCTACTAGCACTCCCTTCGTGGCTCAAATTGTAGGTTAACGACTGCCTAGTTTGAGAGGTCCACGATGTCATGAGGGCAGACTGAGACAATCGCTCATGAAGATTTCTAAAGGGTGCACAATAAGGCATAGTCCTTATTCCTTAGAAGCCCTTAGTCTCTCACAAGGTCAAACGATTGGAGTGTTGACTCCAAGGGTTGGAAAAACTACCAAAACCAATCAAAGGTGAGTGACACCCTTGGAGCACGAAGGTGCGTCTTGAAGGGCACATCACATAATTAAAAACTCAAGTCAATAAATCTAGGTGGCCTAGAAAACTTTGAAATCATTAGACCTTGTCGGATTTAAATAATTAATTAAATAATGAAACTATTAATTATAAACCCCAATAAAAGTCAAAGCCTATTTCAAATACTAAGATTAAGTGTAAGTTTAGTTAGGGGAGTAAATAAAATTTATTAATTAAATTAAAAGAAAAGAGATAAATCAAATTAAGAAATAAAATAGTGAGAAAATATAAAGATGAGATACAATGCACATGTGTGCATGAAATTAATAAAAGGGAATTTAAATTAATAAAGAAATAAAATATGAGAGAACAGGTGTACACATAGGATGGTATATAGAGTGGTAACTAGTCTAAATAAAAGAAGACTCATAATCAAACTCTAACTAAGATATAGTTAGGAGACACTCATTAAATGGGAATCTGGGGAATAAAGAGACAACTAAGAGGGAATTTAGGAATACATTGGGGAATGTGAGGGAAATTGACTTTTAATTAAAATAAAATTAGTAATTACTTGTGCAACTTGGGGAGAGTGTGACAAGTGTGAGGGTGAATAATCTTAATTTATTTAATTAAAAAGTTAATTAATTGTGCATGTGGACATGTGTCAGTGAGGAAAATTCTATAAAACAAATGGTCTAGAGGGGAAATGGATCACACTGGTTATTGGTAAAGTTATGCTACCAAATCATTTTTGGACTGCGTTTTACTTGTGAGAGTTGGGATACCAAGTTTGAAGAGGGAGTGGTAGCTCTTCCTTGCGAGGCAAGCTTGGAGCTAGAGTATTTCGGGTTAGTGTGTGTGTGGCCCCTTTGCGTCTTGGGGGGCTAAGGGGGAAGAAGAGTACCCCTAGCATTGGCTGGGAGGTACCGGTGAATTCTCTTTTATTAGCAAGAGGGAGGATAGAAGGAACACCCATTTCTGAAGAACATCTTCAAGTCCATCTTTGTCGGTTACAATATTCGTATTTGAGATTTGTGATTGTAATAAGATTAAATTGTATATATAGTTTTTAGAAACTACCGTAAACTGTATTGGAAATCTGATATCGAATTTTCAAGATTCATTGATGGTTGTGTAATATAGAAGGTGAATTTCTAGCATTGCTACAAATTCAGTTTTCAAACTAAATGTAATGGAATTTCTTTGTTGGTTGTCTTTCCATTTTTACCACTCTAATTTTTTATTTCTACTTGTTCACTTCTATCTGGGTGACTCATTGGGATTGTTAGAAACTAATTGAATCACTGCTATATATATAAGTACCTAGATCACGCAGTCTTCTTGATCACTTCCTTGGTTGTCTTATTAAAATTTTACTTTTAATGGTCATAATTAGCCATCTACCCAAAATGAAATTATAGTTTGTAGATTCATTGTTTAATGGCCGATTTTTCTGGAAATGGAACTCATGGTAGCTATAATTATGGACTTGATTCAAATGTGAACTTGTGTGAAAGAATGAATTTAATAAAAATCTAGGTTTCATATGTTAACCTACTTAAGGTATGAATTTAGTTATTGCATACACTGCATCACAATAGCCTAGTTATGGAAAATAATTGAATCTTGATCTTTGTTTTTACTTGGATAAACAAAATATGAACAGAGAAGCTCTGGATAGGAGTGGGTTGCAGTCAAGAGAAGATCTCATTCTCATTTATTTTTTTAAGTGTTCTTCTTACAAACTGAATACAGATCCCCAAATTTTATTTCCCGTGTGATCGATGCCTTAACTCCATATCTGATTTTAAGGAGATTTATTGGTATGCGACCAACTTTTTGAAATTTTGATTTGAGATATTTGTGTTATTATTTTCCAATATTATTGGTATGTACAAAACCCTTTTTTGTCAATTGATGCTAGCTATTATGTTTGTTGGAATTTACATTGGGTCATTGCAACATTTATTGAAACGACCAATTTAATTTTCGTGGCTAGTTAAAGTGCAACCTCTCGATCTGTGGGTTCTTCCCTTAGCACCTTGTGTGTTGATCTTGGAGCTAACTGGTGTGTGTTGTGTTGGCCCTCTTCCACGACTTGATATGTGATTTAATTCCTTGCACATTGTGTGTTTGTTTGGGTTTTAAAAAACTACTTTTATTTGCTACCCCTATCACTTGGAGTGTTTACTCACTGCCACCTCATGGAAAACTCTTTATAAATTTATTGTCTTTCCCTGAAGGCTTAACAATACCTGAAATATTTATTTGCTTCCTATTAAATTTAATACAAGATGATAGAAATTGTTTTCCTTCGATCAAACTTAACAAGTGAGGATTCCATCTTCTCCGTGTCATATCATTCAACTTTCCCTGTGTTTATTTACTTATTTTTCATGTCTTATTTGGAAGTGTTCGAAGTTCCTCATCGTGGCGCAAAGTGTTTGATAAAACATTTCCTTTCGTCAAATTTGCATACATATTTGGACTGTGCAGTGTGCCATTCCAAGGACTGGAACATGTTTTAGATTGTTCTACAATGTTGCATTGTCTCTTCCTTAAAACCTAACAGTTATTAATTCATCTGTTCACTGCCACCTCAATTGGAAGTCTCTGTGATTTATTGTCTATTTATTTAGAGCCTAATAATAATTAATGAAACTCTTTCCACTTCCTTTGAAATTAATTCATGATTTAGAAAATTAAATGTGGGATCAAGGGATGGAATAGTTTATGGAACCCTAGTGTTTGGGAGATTTGGTTGTTAACCTTCCCAAAATGGGTTCTTTGTTGGCATAACATTTAATTTAAAGGTGCCCTCCTTGTAAGATCAATATTCTGATTAAACATTTATCTTATTATAACAAAATTTTACATGTCTAACTTAAATATAACTTGGAGCAATTTATGATCTTCTTTAGTTCCTTACACGGACATGTAAGTTAGCATGGAAATCTTATTATTTCTTAACAAGATTGATCTTCTTTAGTTCTTTGCAATGGAGATGCATTTTAGCATGGAATCCTTATATAGTACTTATTATGAAATTGATTTTCTTTTAATTCTTTATATATAGTAATTAAGGTAGCTTGAAATATTTACCTATGGCTTGATATGATTGATTTTCTTATAATTTATAAATGAATAGGTAAAGTAACATTGAATCTTTATATATTGCTTAATAAGGTTTTGGGTCATCTCTTAGTTCCTTTAAAATGGATTTGCAAGAAACTTGAATTCTTAGTATTGCTTATTATGATTGATTTCTTATAGTTATAAAAGGGTACATTAAGTGTTATGAAATCCTTATGTTTTTCTTAAGGAAGATTTGTAATCTTCTTATGGGATTCTATAAATGGGAGTGAAAACTAGTATTTGAATTACTATTTATTTCTTAAATAAGATATATCATGTTATTAAGGTACATAGTTGAGATACATAGGGGTTGTATTTATTGCATATGTTTTGAATCTTGATTTGATGCTTGACCTTGATTGAACCTAATAATGACAAGATACTAATGATGATGAGAAATAGATCTCTATCTGTTACAAGGATTGTAATTATTCTCCTGTGGTTTTATTAATCCTTGCATATTATTCTCTTTCTCAACTTTGCACTTAATATTCCTTGAAAGATTGATTAAGCAAAGTAGTTTATTCTATTGTACCAAGAAGAATTGGTGTTTAAGTATGGTTGATGAATCTAGTCCTGAATTTCAGCTTATGATTGGATTAATGGGATTTAGATGCCTCCTTGTTCCTCTGAATAGTCGCCAATCCTGATACCTTAAATGGTCAAAATCAATCGGATGATTCTTAGACTTGAGCGTTGATTATGTATCTTGGAGGTCCTAACCATGCATGATAGATTGGACAGGTAGTTTCCTTATGTTATATTTATGAGATATGGTTGATTGAGAATAGTGATGTTTATTTCAATTGATTGTGTAGTTATTAATATATGTTGTGACGCATGTCACTTGTCGTAATGTTTGTTTTCAAAAAATAAAAATATTTACCGCTTCTGTATTCACTATTTTATTGTCATAACGGTGGTTGTTACACTTGGTAATTCTCATATTCCAAAAAAAAGGCTCTAGTGCTCTAGTTCATAACCAATGGAAGACTTGAAAATCATATTCATCACTCTAACCAAGTTTGTTAACTCATATGGGAAGCTACGTAAATAAATGTTATTGGCATAGCTCAAGCTATTGCTTTCTTGCAAAATGAAATATGAGTGGGGTAGATTGTTCACAGTGATCTTCCACCATTGTTCTCAGTGATAAAGACATGGAAACCCACACCCATGATTTTGGAATTGCAAGGATTATTAATTCAAAAATAAGAAAAGAAGCTACACTATCCACCACATTGAGAGGCTCCATTGGTTATATCTCCTTAGGTGAGTCTCTAGTTGATAACTATAAATGATTATATGCTTTTCCAACTGCATCTAAGGCACTTGACCTAATTTTTATTTCTCTGATTGTATTGAATGTAGTCATATTTTTTTCATAATTGGATAAATAATGTATGCAAAGGTAGATGTGTACAACTATGGTGTGATGATTTTGGAAATCATAACCAAAGGATTTCCCACATGTCAATTTCCAAAGGGATTCAATTTGCTTGTAGAATGGGTGAGATGGAGTTTGAAAGAACAAACTTCTCTCATGGTTGTAGTGGAATTGATTAATAATTGAGTTTTACACACCATCAATGTAGGCAAGGTTGCTTTTGTTTCATATCAATAGTCAATAATGGAAAATATTATAGTAGTGTTGAGAGTAGGAGTTATGCGCTACCAGAAAAATCCAAGGGAGAAAAAGGAAAGGTGTCATGGACCTACAATCATGTCTATTTTTTTTCACTTTCGACACTTGAGGTTGTGTGGCACTACCTTGCCTCACCATTAGGGGCATCGCCAACCTGTTCCTGTTACAACAAAACTATGATTCATGGACCTACATTCTACCTATTTTTTCTTTGAAAACTTGAGTTTGTCCCAAATTTGTTTCAACACCTGAGGTTGTGTGGCACTACCTCACCTCAACCATAGGGGATTGGTCAGTCGATGCCTACTACAACTAGAATATGCCTCCTCAATTAAGGTCTACTTATAACTTTTCCTTAAGAGACACTGTCCCAAATGAAACTAAGTCTTACTCAATCACGTTTGTTCAATAGTATGCACACATCCAACCGTGGCCTTTAAAACATACCAACAATACTTTAACACTTAGGCAATATTTTATCATGTAGTTAACACAAAGAAAGAAATGAATAGTAGTATACAACATAGAGATTCCATGACACACATGTATAAGATGCATCTAAGGTGGGTGATTTAACTTTATTTTCACCCTCCTACCTACAACTTAATTATGAATGAATCCTGATGGGTTAGCTCAAGCGGATGAGTGCCATTGTTTTCTCGAATGAGGTTCTGGGGTCAAATCACCAGCCATGAGCCTATATAGGGACTCACTTGATGTACCCACCTGGTTAGGCCCATAGTGAGGCTGAACGGTTTACCTCATTTACCATCCACAAAATGTGGGGAAGTACTCGAGGGTTTCTCGTGCTCCTTTTTGAGGAAAAAAAAAACATACTTACGAATGTATATGTTACTGGAAAAATCGGTAAGTGCTGATACAAACTAATCTACCTAACTTCAACAAGCAATTAGAACTAAACATGACAAAATACAAACTTCTCCTTAGATTTCCATTGTAATGTATGCTAGTTCAATGAGGAATAAATGACATATCGTTTAAACATCGTTTGATCCCGGCTAGTGTTGTCCTTTCTCCATCTCAAGTTCTATGGGATGTTGAACCTATTGAGAAACACAAACCAACAAAGACAGAGAAATGATATATATATTCCAATGAAAATCTATTCATAAGATCAAGGAGCTATGCAATAAAAATGGAGACACTTTTATAGGGAATAAATTTATTACTGCATTATATTAATGAAAGTGGAGAATAAAACCTATGCCTTGATGTTGTAAGGTCCATTTTGATGTCCCTTTGTCTCAACACACACACCTTTGTTCCAATGCCTTTGATGAAGAGTATACACATCCTTACTTGGAAATCTAAAGAAAATCTATCACAAGCACAATCTTCAACAAAATTCTTCATACATAAGCCAACCTAACTTTTCCCATGAGAGAACTCTCCTTATATAGAGTGAACAGGGATGTATGAAGAGATTAGGATGATCTGACTAAATCAAACAAACTAGTGAGATTCAAACCGATCGAAGGCCACCTCATCCTTTCAAAGATTCCATTCTAGATTCTTCGGAAATTCACCTTTTTCCTTTGTTTGAGCATCATCGCACCCTCAACATAAGCAACCTATGATGATTTCGCAGGACACTGTGGTGCATCATGTGAATATTAGGGATCGTCACACCCTTAACACTGGAAATGTGCGACAATCTTCTTTGATAGGTTTTTTCAATAAGGAAAATATGATTCCTTTTCTCAGGGAGAGTCTTATTTCTTCAATAGCATTCATGGAACAGATAAATAGGTGATACACATATTAGGGGTCACGGGGGTGAAAAAAATAATGTGTAACATAATTCCCCCCAAAGTATGAAGTTGGAATGTGTGATAGCTAAAATACTTTGTAGAATGTGTGTGTCGAGAACAAGGAGCACATTAGTTGGAAACTTGTCAACAAACAAGCATCTGCATAATAACATACCATTTACTAAGGTAGGAATTCCAATACTCAGACTACAAGTGACCCTAAGAATAAGTGTCAAGTGAATCATGGCCACCAATCATACACTGTGGATCCATGTTATTATGATTCAACATATCCACGAGAAATACATGGTGGATCTATGTGTCATTACAAACTTATGAATACTCCATTGAAACCTAGATCCATGTGATAGTATCCATAGTCTTCATTTCCATCGTTCTGAAGTATGAATCTATCCATGTGATTATAGGTGTTGAAGTAGAACATGGTAGAAACCAATTGAGTGCTAGTCATTAATGGATACCGTTAACAAGTGTGAGGGAAATCACCATTGATGTCAATGAACCCCAAGGTACTCTAGTACAATCAAACGAATGCGAATTAATGAGATGAAATCGAACACTTGATGGAATTTTACATTCAGGGGCCAATGATGTGAACCCACTGTCGAAAACGGGGAAACTTTCCATTGAGGCATGCAGGCTCCAAGGTACTAAATGGTTTCTAAGTTGGATTCCTAGATAATGAGTTGAAGTCGAAAATAAAAGACTCATCATAGGAGGGATTTAATGTATCCCCCATCAATGACACAAAACATGTAACATATTTGAAGTAGATCAGAGTATAAAGTGATTCAGGACTGACTCAAGGAAGGCCGACATTGTAAGAGTTTAAGGACTGCAGATGGTTAACTTGATAGAAGGCTTGTTTCCATTGAACTTCTCTTGAAGATATTGTTATAACCCTAAAATGCACCATACAGGTTTACCTGGCATCAGGCCAACTCATGCCTCTTCCTAGCCAAAGCCATGCTGAGTAATTCCTCAAAAAACCACTTAAAACAAGCAACCCGTGCCCTAACTTCTCACTAGGCATGGGCATCCACTTGCTGTCCTCTTACTGCACGCGGGAATCCGCGGGCTAGCCCAAAACAGCCCGCGAGTACCTAACAAAGCAAAAAATCAGGGAAGTTTCCGCCGAGACACGAGGCTTTTTGTCAGTTAACTGAAACTCTCTGCCATGCATGGCCGAGAGTTCGCCTAAAACCCTAGCTC